>JAMWEH010002691.1:0-20040 GCA_024721245.1 Mitragyna speciosa | reverse complement strand
TCTGGTCCCAATTTCATACGAATGCAACTCCAAATCTAACGTGGTATTTAATATGTTAGAAACACGTGTATAATTTAAAGAATCACCTAGCTCTAGCATTAATTTGTGGACAAAGAGAATTAAAAAACATACAATAAACAATAAAAAAAAAACCAAATAAAGGAATGTAAAACAGTCACAGGTCATGGCTAACGATTAGATATACAGATCAGGTGGCTTTCGAAGAAGGCCTCAAATTGTGCTCCAAAAAACTAAGTAGGTAACAACAACTTGAAGTAGGTGATCGTGCTCAACATGGAAGAAAATTTCCAAGATTTGATGTTTGCAGGGAACTAGGAACCTTCTAAAAAGGATTAAACCCGGGACCACGAATTTTGGACCTGGGACGGCAATATAAAGCAAGAATTGACCAGTGGAATAAGTTCATTGTGCTACGAGAAATAAAGAAATATGAATCACTGGCACAAGGGATGATTTCCTAACGTTTTGGAAGCAGTGTCGTCCGTGGTCTAATCTAAACCTCTCCTTTCTTTTATTTAGGCACTTATTTAAATGGTCGATGCCTCATTGCCTTGATGGCTCTTAATATTGCCATCAACTTTTGGAGGCCCCAAGAAGCAGTTTGGCTCTTAAAATTTTGTGATGCACCAGCCTCCACATTGCTTTGATAAGCAATTCTGGTGTCGTTACTTTAACTGCCCCTTTTACTACTTTTTGTTTTCCCACCCAAAAATTGAAAAAAGGTTCAACATATTTAACCCCGTTAACCACTCGACGGAGGAATTTAAGAATACGAGTTCACACTTCGGTACTAATGACTTTTAGTCTCCTAGTCCTAATAAATCTAAACTTAGTTTATTTACTTTGGCACTAATGACTTTTTCGCTCCTAGTCCTGGGGTAGCTGGTTGCCACTTTTTTGGTATCTTAATTTCTTTTTGTGTTCTATCAGAACATCCTTGAGGAAAACGGAGTGTGCGTAGCGGGCTGCGGCCATAAATCTTAATTCTCTACTCACAGCCTTGAATACTAATTAGAGCGATTGAAAGGAAAAGCAATATAATTACACATCCAGACTACGGATCCTTGGAACCTTCAATTGATGGAGTAAACCCCGTCGAGGAAGAGAATTCTCTAGTATCTTGTGGGCTGTTTCGACGATAATTACTAAAATTTGGTGGAAGTGCTTTTTTACATTACATCAGTGCTTTTAACGCTTTAATTAAAGTGTTCATAGAAAGGACCCCCAACAAAACTGCCTCTTTTTTCCTAATTCCTTTTCCTCCAATTATTAAAAAAAAAAGTCTTACATCGGACGATCTGGTTATTAGAGTTGTAAATTTAAACTCTTTTGGCTCTCTAAAAGTTACCATGGCTTTTGGAGTAATTTGTGGGGTAAAGTTTAGATTTGCTTCTCATTCCTTTTTTCAATTGAGGTTGAGTAAGTGGTTTTCCCATTCTCTTTCTCCCAACTGTCAAAAAAGAAAAAAGTCCCACATCAGACGATTTGATTATTAGAGTTGTAGATTTAAACTTCTTCGACCCTCTAAAAGTTACTATGACTTTTGGAGTGATTTATGGGGTAAAGTTTAGATTTACTTCTCATTCCTCATTTCAATTGAGGTTAAGTAAGTGGTTTCCCCATTCTTTTTCCCTTAATTGTAAAAAAATAAAAAAGTCCCACATCGAACGATTTGTTTGTTAAAGTTGTAGATTTAAGCTCTTTCGACCCTCTAAAAGTTATCATGGCTTTTGAAGTGGTTTATGGAGTAAAGTTTAGGTTTGCTTCTCATTCTTCCTTTCAATTGAGGTTGAGTAAGTAGTTTTCCTATTCCCTTTTCCCTAATTGTAAAAAAAAAAAATGAAGTCTCACGTCGGACGATCTAGTTGTTAGAGTTGTAAATTTAAGCTCCTTTGGCTCTCTAAAAGTTACCATGGCTTTTGAAGTGGTTTGTAGGGTAAAATTTAGATTTGCTTCTCATTTCTCCTTTCAATTAAAGTTGAGTAACTGGTTTCCCTATTCCCTTTCCTCCAATTGTCAAAAAAAAAAAAAAAAAAACTGCCCTTTTTATTCTTTGGGATAATTTCATATATCTCCTTTAAGATTTGTCATAATTGCACATATCTTTTTTCAGATTTTAAAAATTCTACTTACACCTTATGTTAATATTTCTAATAACAAAATAGTCCCATTTTGATAATATTTTTCAAAAATAACTAATCAAATATCTTAAAATATCTTTGATTACTTTTAAAACAAGCAATAAATAAAAAAAAGAACTTAAAAACCAAAATTTTTTACCCCTCAAATTGGGCCTCCCAAGCCATTTACGCATATTTTTTTAATAAATTATATATCTCTTTCTCGCTAATATATTTGTTTGTAAGATTTTGATGCATAGATAATTTATCTAAATTAGTCAGATAATTGAATTTTGGATAATGAAATCTGGTGAATATTTAAAATTTGATGTAAGACTGCAAGTCCTTTTAATATTTTTATGATTAATTAATTAAGTTTTTAAAATTTATTATTCTTTTTTAAAGTAATGAAGGATATTTTAAGATCTTTGGTGGGTGTTTTTGAAATACATTATCAAAATGGGTTTGTTTTGTTATAAAAAATATAAACACAAAAGTTATAAGTGTAATTTTTAAAATTTGAAGGGAGATAAGTTTAATTATGACAAAACCTCAAGGAAATATGTGAAATTATTCATCATCCTTTTTTTTTTTTTCGAGTGTTGTCGTCATGACCCCTCCATACCAGGGAGGGACACTAGTTACTACTATGTGGATGTGCAAAAGCCAGACAAGCATGGTTTTGATCCACAAATCCCTCGTAATTCTAGCACTAAAGCACAAGAATGTAACACGAATGCAATCGATATAACTAAAAGTTAAAGCACCAGAAGAAAATAATAGATCAATTTCTAGAGCAACAAAAATGTAGTTAAGAAAGTTGTAGAAGCACTTCTTGTTAGAATATTAAAGATATTTAGTGGAATTATCAAATCATGTAACATAAAATCATTAGTGGGTATTATATTCATGTATGTAACTCTTGTCCCACTACTTTGTATTTTCACCCCATTAGTTACATGTAACCTTCACATCATTATTCTCATATAACCTTCATCCCACTACTTTGTATGTTACACTCCATTAATCTAATTTTATCCCACTAATTGGTGAGTTACATGCTATTACTAATATGTAACATATGTAACTCTTACTCCACTATTTGGTGGACTTCATGACCACATTAGTGTTGTGAATTTGTAACATCTCCTCCATTATTTTGGTGATTTCATGAGCCCATTATTGTATGGTGGTTTCATGAATTCATTATAGGTTTTAAGATATATGTTACAATATTATGGGAGGAAGAAGAAGGGTTAATTGTAGTTATGACTCATGATGGGAAGGGGTCCTTTAGCTCACTATAAATAGGACTCTTGGTCCCTCTCTCCACTCACTTGTTCATTGTGAATTCTACCCATCATTTTGTCACAATATTTGGAGAGTTAGGAGAGGGAAGATCAAGAGACTTGATCTTGAAGGTTCAAGGAAGAAAGGAGAGTTTAAAGAAAGGAGTTAGTTCAAGAAGGCTTGTAGGAAGAAAATCTACTTGCAATTGGAATCATCATGGCTCAAGGTATGTTTTATATGATTTTTATATGCATAATGTTTTAGTGATTTACAAATCATAACCAAAGATCTTATTCTATAATGCTAACATGTGGTATCAGAGCTTATGGTTAAGGTTTATGATTTGTAAATCCATAAAGTAAAACATATTCTTGATTTATTTGTCCATCAAGTTTTGGACAAAATAATTGAATTCAAGTATTGAGCCTAATTTGTATATAAATGAGAAAGTATTAAGTTTGACATTCTTATCCTAAGTAATCTATTATGGAACTTGTGGTTTGTACTTTAAATTTTGCAGCCACTTGTTTAGAATACTTCAAGATTATGTCTTACAATTTTAATACTAAACATGAGGCTTATGTTTAGCTCTATTGTAATTCCTCTTCTTATTTATATTATATTATTCTCATATTTGTGCTTGACATGATTAATTGAATAATGCTGAAATTTTATATGTGCATTGAACCAATTGTGTATCTTGCCTTAAATTGAGCCCGAATATGTTGTTCATGATTGGTTTGGAATCATGATATTTTCAAGAACATTAATAAAATTATTTTTATTATACTTGAAAAATATATGTCGTTCATCATATTTTGACTAAATCAAATAAAGTTGATTTAACAGTAAGAAGTCACAATTTCTCATATTTGCTTTTGATATGTCATTATGTGTTATTGTGATATTTTTACCAATATGTGCAAAAATTTTGAGATAATTGTCCACTCAAAATATCAAAAGTTGCAACTAATTCTTGAAATGTTAGTAGAAGCCCATATAAATGTACATTTGGGCAAATCAAGCTAAATAATTATTATAAACATGAAGAAAATAATTAGTTGTCACCAAAGAGGCCTAATTATGATGACGTTTATTCAATGATTATTTATGCTTATTATATATCAAGATTATAGAAATAAAATTTGCCCAAAGGTATTTTTAATTTCTATACTCTTGTATGAGTTACTATATTACCCAAAGGAATATAATATCTCTATTAAGGTTATATGTATAAGTGAATAATTGTTTCTCACTTATAGAGTGAATCACTAGCATATCGTTATTCTAACCCAAAGGTAGAATACGATGATGCACTAGATTGCTCTTTTCATGTCTTATGACTTTTATTTGAATTTTTCAGCTATTACTCCAGCTTCACTTTCAGGAATTACTGCTAACATTTCGGAGTTAAATGGGTCTAATTTCTCTGATTGGCGTGAGCAAATGCTCATTACCTTGGGATGTTTAGATTTAGACCTATGTCTCCGGATTGATGAGCCTGTACTTCCTACTCCTGAAAGTACACAACTTGAAAAGACTCTTTATGAAAGTTGGGAGCGTTCCAACCGTTTGAGTTTGATGATTATTAAGAGCAAAATTGCAAAACACATCAGGAAGTCAATTCCCGAATCTGACAAAGCGCGTGAATTCTTGGCATCTGTTGAGCAACAATTTCAAGCAGCTGATAAAGCTTTGGCAGGTACTCTTATGGCTACTTTGACTACTAAGAAATATGATGGGGTAAGTGGTGTGCGTGAGCATATCATGGAATTGAATAATTTAGCTGAACAACTTAAATCTATGGATATGTCTATTTCTGAGCCCTTTTTGGTGCAATTCATTCTCAACTCTCTTCCTCCACAATTTGGTCCATTTAAGATTAATTATAATACTCAAAAGGATAAATGGACCATCAATCAACTGATCTCTATGTGTGTCCAAGAGGAAGAGAGGTTGAAAAGAGAAGGATTGCAAACGGTCCATCTGGTATCACATGGTCATAATGAAAAAGGACCTAAAAAGACCAAGAAGAAAGGTCTTAAGACACCAAATAAAGGGGCATCTAACCATAATGGTTTTGGAGGTAGATGCCATTTTTGCAAAAAGAAGGGACATATGCAAAAGGATTGCGTAAAACGCAAGGAATGGTTTCAAAAGAAAGGTAATTTCCTTTCATTTGTTTGTTATGAAACCAATTTAGTTGATGTTCCTTCTAATACTTGGTGGCTTGATTGTGGTGCAACAATTCATATTTCTAATAATATGCAGGGATACCTTACAACCCGCCAACCAATGATAAGGGAAAGAACAATACTAATGGGGAACAAAACGGGAGCAAAAGTTGAAGCCATTGGAACTTATAGAGTAGTTCTTCATTCTGGCATTTTTTTAGATCTTCCTAATACCTTTTATGTTCCTTCCTTTTCTAGAAATTTGATTTCCTTGTCTCGTCTTGATTTGGATGGTTATAAATTTCATTTTGGAGACCAATTATTTTCTATGACAAAAAATGGTACTTTTATTGGTAGTGAAACTTTAATTGATGGGTTGTATAAAATAAATCTTGATTCAACCTTTTCAGACTCTCTTCTTTCCCTGCATATGAATGTTAATGTTTGCACTAAACGCAGCCGTAATAATGAAACTTCATCATTGTTGTGGCATAATCGCTTAGGTCATATTTCAAAAGAAAGACTTGAGCGACTTGTAAAAGATGGAGTTTTACCAACTCTTGATTTTACAGATTTTGGTACTTGTATAGATTGCATTAAAGGTAAGCAAACTAAAAGTACCAAGAAAAATGCCATTAGAAGTTCTGGACTGCTTGAAGTGATACATACAGATATCTGTGGGCCATTTCCTCCTTGTATAAGTGGTGAAAAATACTTTATCACTTTTATTGATGATTTCTCACGTTATGGCTATGTCTATCTAATTAAAGAAAAATCCGATGCTTTGAATATGTTTCAAATTTTCAAAGTAGAGGTTGAAAATCAATTAGATAGAAAAATTAAAGTTGTGAGATCTGATAGAGGTGGTGAGTATTATGGAAAATATGATGAAACTGGTCGTAATTTAGGACCATTTGCTAGATTTCTTCAAGAAAATGGAATTATAGCTCAATATACAATGCCAGGAACGCCTCAGCAAAATGGTGTAGCTGAACGGCGAAATCGAACCTTATTGGATATGGTTCGAAGTATGATTAGTGACACAACTCTTCCTGAATTTTTGTGGAGTGAAGCCATTAAGACAGCCATGTATATTTTAAATCGAGTTCCTACTAAAGTCGTAGCTAAAACTCCTTATGAGTTATGGGTTGGTAGGAAACCGAGTTTAAATCATATACATGTTTGGGGTTGTCCTGCTGAAGCAAGGCTCTACAATCCACATGAAAGAAAATTGGATCCAAGAACCATTAGTTGTTTCTTTATTGGTTATCCCGAGAGATCCAAAGGATATCGTTTTTATTGTCCTAATCATTATAATAGAATAATGGAATCTAATATTGCTAAATTTCTTGAAAATGAGAATTTTAGTGGGAGTCATGATAAAAGAGAAGTGACTTTGATTCCTGAATTGGAAGAAACTTCTTCTACGTCGCTTCCTATTAATGGTCATGATACCACTACTCTCATAGATACACATAATAGTGATCATTCGAATACCTTGCGTAGGTCAAAAAGAATAAAGACCAATGCAATTTCAGATGATTATTTAGTGTATTTACAAGAACAAAGCGATACTGGCATTGATGATGATCCATTAACGTTTTTACAAGTCATAAATAGTAGTGATTCCAACAAATGGTTAGATGCTATGAATGATGAAATAGCATCTATGAAGTCTAACCAAGTTTGGGAATTGGTTGAATTACCTAAGGGTTTCATACCTATTCAATGTAAATGGGTATTTAAAACCAAACGAGACTCTAAAGGTAATATTGACCGTTATAAAGCCCGATTGGTAGCTAAAGGATTCACTCAAAGGGAAGGATATTGATTATAATGAGACTTTCTCTCCTGTATCTAAGAAAGATTCATTCCGAATTATTATGGCTTTAGTAGCTCATTATGATTTAGAGTTACATCAAATGGATGTAAAAACGGCTTTCTTGAACGGAAATTTAGATGAAGAAATTTATATGAAACAACCTGAAGGTTTTAAGGAGGAAGGAAAAGGGCAACTAGTATGCAAGCTTAAAAGATCTATTTATGGACTTAAACAAGCCTCCCGTCAATGGTATCTTAAGTTTCATGATACCATAACAACCTTTGGATTTCAAGAAAATAAACTTGATGATTGTATATATCTAAAGATCAGTGGGAGTAAGTTCATATTTTTGATCTTGTATGTTGATGATATATTGCTTGCTACTAATGATTTAAGTTTATTGCATGAAACTAAAGAATTTCTTTCAAAGAACTTTGAAATGAAAGATATGAATGATGCATCTTTCGTACTTGGTATTGAGATCCATAGAGATAGACTTAAGAAAATTCTTGGTCTATCTCAAAGGACTTATATAAATAAGGTTCTTGAAAGATTTCAAATGCAAAATTGTTCAGCAACTCCATGTCCCATTGTTAAAGGAGATAAATTTAGTCAAAGTCAATGTCCTCAAAATGATATTGAGAGACATAAAATGAAAAATGTGCCGTATGCCTCAGCTATAGGAAGCTTAATGTATGCTCAAACTTGCACGCGACCTGATATCAGTTTTGCAATTGGAATGCTTGGAAGATTTCAAAGTAATCCGGGATTTGATCACTGGAAGGCTGCTAAAAAGGTGATGCGATATCTTCAAGGTACTAAAGATTTAATGCTCACCTATAAGCACAGTGATCATCTTGAAATTGTTGGATATTCGGATTCAGATTTCATGGGTTGTGTTGATAGTATGAAATCTACTTCTGGTTATGTTTTTATGCTTGCTGGTGGAGCTGTATCATGGAAAAGTGTTAAACAATCTATCACTGCCTCTTCCACAATGGAAGCAGAATTTATAGCATGTCATGAGGCTACTTCTCAAGCTATTTGGTTGCGGAATTTTATTGAAGGGCTTAAAGTTGTAGATTCTATCTCTAAACCCATAACACTATATTGTGACAATTCTGCTGCTGTTTTCTTTTCAAAGAACAACAAGTGCTCTAGCAAATCTAAGCACATTGAATTGAAATATCATGTTGTTCGAGAGAGAATTCAAGAACAAAAGGTGTCCATGAAGCATATAAAGACTGACATGATGCTTGCAGACCCATTAACAAAAGCATTGGCGCCAAAGAAATTTTTGGAACATCTTTGTTCCATGGGTCTTATTAATTTTGAATGAAGTGTTTGCTTATTATTTTGGACACATAATTGAAAAAATATTATTTCCTGTTTCTTGTGCACATTATTGTATTATGAGATTTTATACAGGATTTAATATTTTGGACCATTGATGGACTTTGTTGTTTTGATTAGTCCATTTCTTCCTCATTCTGTTTATCTACATTTAGCTATTGGAATTGTGATACATGGAAGGAAGTATATAATCATACGATATATGACCGCCATGATCCATTCTAATAACTACGTAGGATAAACATAATTATTTTTGTGGCCACTCTATTAATTATACACTATAAATGTGGTCATTTGTCCAAGTGGGAGAATGTTAGAATATTAAAGATATTTAGTGGAATTATCAAATCATGTAACATAAAATCATTAGTGGGTATTATATTCATGTATGTAACTCTTGTCCCACTACTTGTATTTTCACCCCATTAGTTACATGTAACCTTCACATCATTATTCTCATATAACCTTCATCCCACTACTTTGTATGTTACACTCCATTAATCTAATTTTATCCCACTAATTGGTGAGTTACATGCTATTACTAATATGTAACATATGTAACTCTTACTCCACTATTTGGTGGACTTCATGACCACATCAGTGTTGTGAATTTGTAACATCTCCTCCATTATTTTGGTGATTTCATGAGCCCATTATTGTATGGTGGTTTCATGAATTCATTATAGGTTTTAAGATATATGTTACAATATTATGGGAGGAAGAAGAAGGGTTAATTGTAGTTATGACTCATGATGGGAAGGGGTCCTTTAGCTCACTATAAATAGGACTCTTGGTCCCTCTCTCCACTCACTTGTTCATTGTGAATTCTACCCATCATTTTGTCACAATATTTGGAGAGTTAGGAGAGGAAAGATCAAGAGACTTGATCTTGAAGGTTCAAGGAAGAAAGGAGAGTTTAAAGAAAGGAGTTAGTTCAAGAAGGCTTGTAGGAAGAAAATCTACTTGCAATTGGAATCATCATGGCTCAAGGTATGTTTTATATGTTTTTATATGCATAATGTTTTAGTGATTTACAAATCATAACCAAAGATCTTATTCTATAATGCTAACACTTCTAACAAAAAACTATGAGAAAGTATTGCTTGGTCCTTGCACACTACATCAGCAGCTTATCTGGTGTGCAAATTGTAATGTTTTCTTGACCTGTGGATGTGTGGACCCCATTTTATGTTTTGCAAAATGCCTTTTCCCTTTTTCACTTTTGTAGTTTCAATACAAAATTTAAAGCATTGTCTCCATTATGAAAGTAAAAAACAGCTGGAAGAAAATACATATTTTTATCTCTGAACCTTAATTCAATAATTACTCCATTCCCCAGATTGAGTTATTCTCCATCTCAGCCACTAACCCAGCCATCCATTTCTCCAACAAGGCTGATTATGCTAGCTTCGTTAATTCTTCCCCAAATTTGTTCCTCTACTCTATCTTTTGAGGAAATTGATCAGCAGGAAAGCTGAAAATCATCATCCTCAACTATTCTAAGGCCCAACATGGAAGGATTTTGTAATCCCCGAACCAATTTCCCGCCACTCTCTCCATCACATCAACTTAGTAAAAAAAAAAATGACCTGCAAACAACCAAGTCTTAAGCTCCAGATAAGCAAGATTCGGCTAAATTTTGACCAGATGCAAGTTGACAATAATGAAGAAAAGAGTTCCTACTTTTGGAAGTTGTGATTCATCAAATTTTAAATTTGTTATTTTTCTGACTGTAGAAGTTAGTGAGTTTCTCATCTTTATTTTATGATATATCGTTTACTTGTTTTTACTACTCACTCGCGTGTGAATGCACTCAAAATCTTGGGAGACATAACATGGGATCACATACACTTGTCAAAAGCAGATCAAAATTTGCACACCACATGATCTGCTGATGTGGTGTGCATGGAGCAAGCAATACTTTCTCAAAAACTACGGATAGTATGAGTTATAACGACAATCCAGATTCAACTTCCAAAATTCTAAGGGCATTTGACTTCACCAGTTGTAATATAATTTGGTGGTAAATAAATCAATATTTTGAGTACCCAGTGCATATGCAGGTCGCTGTTCAGTAATCCAGAAAAACATGAATATGGAATCCTCTACGAGCACATTTTTTTCCGGAATAAAGCTGTGTCCAGACGACTGCACGATTTGATGAAAGGATGCTGAGTTCAAGATATTTACATTTTCTGGAACTGTAACAAACACAAAATGAGACACTTGCTGCGCCCCCTCCAATAAAAAAAAAAGAAAAAAGGAAAAAGTAGCGGCCATCAGTAAATTTAAACTACATGTCTAATAAGGGACTGAAATTTTCACTGAACTGTCATTTCCTTCGATTCGAGATGGCAAGTCAAACGGCATTGGCAATAATCATCTCCCAACTCTCTCTCATTGCTGCAAAAACGCATTTAATACATTTGATCCCTATGTATACATGGCTTACAAGAAAACTGAAGCAGCAACAAAGATGTAATCCACATGGAGGGAGAAACAGGAAGAGAGCAAGGGCGAGGAGAGGGAAGTGCAAGAAATGGTTCACAGCAACCAAGGACCTTTCATGTTGAGGATGTGCTGTTCCCAAAATTAAGCAACCTAAATATCATACCACCAGTTGCCATGAACCGAAAACAAGGGCTATAAGCCATAATGCAGGGATGACGATGCCTTGCGTGACCCAGATCCACCATCCTGAGATCCAATTTGCTTGTTTGATAGACGGCGTTTATATCGTTTAAGAACAGATGCCAAATTTTCTTTCCCTTTAGGGAAAGCAACATCACCAGCTGCAGTCCCTGTCCGCCCCTTCCGACAAGAGATGGCAATTTCAACATCTTTTATTTTTTCTAACAGTGATAACGGAGTCGTGCATTTCCCCCTGACTTGTTTTGCAGTTGGGGGCAAGCTTCCGTTCGAAATTGGAGGACTTGATTTCTGCTGCCATTCAGCTGGGATTTGAAGGCAAATGCAGGGATTCATTGGAGTACGAGGCCTAAAAAATGCCAGATCAATGATCCCCTGTCGCAAACGCACAGTCAAAAGATGCACAGCACTTGTCATAATATAAAACAATATAAAAAATAATTTCTTGAAAAAATAAGGCCATCAAATAAACTAGAAGCAATGAGTTTCCAGCACAAAAAAGTACAAATGGATGGGCAAGAGTGAAAAGCACCACAAATTTACAAAAATATCTACATTTTAGTAACTGCTACAACAATTTTTTAAAGCACATAGTAAATATAGTTAAAATCAACAAACCATATAAACCATCGTAAACTGCTAAAAAAAAAGAACCATATGAAATAAGCAGAAATTTCTTCATTTTTTCCCCCTCTGAATCCATTTTTACCTGGAGGCGGTTCAGTACATAAGTATATTTCCCCCAAAGCTCTGGCCTGCTTTCCATAAGTGAAAGCTCAAGTATCCTATGAATGCACCATACTCCAAAACTTATGATGAGATCTACTTTATAAACACAATCCTCTCCACAATGAGAAACGGATGTCACCAAGAACTTTGCATAATCTGTGTCATCACTTCTAACAGCAGAACCAGGCTTCCTGTCGCTGTAAAACTGAGCTTCACCAGTATTACTTGGCCAATTCATCTGCACAGTCTCAGCTTCAAACAGGAATTTTTCCCTAGCAGCTACACGGTCAATAAGATCCTCGTCAGCCCCATCATTCTGTCCAAACAACCAATCAGATCCTTCCAGCTTCAGAAGTTTCATAATACTATATCTGAAGGACTGAAGAAGCATTGCTTCAGAATCAACTGCTGGGACAGTTTCTTGAGTATATGAAACTTTCACCTGTTCACCTTCAGTGTGACTTTTATCAGCCACACAAAACTGTTCGTAAGGCTGTCTAGACCATAAAGACACAGTGCTTGAACTTGAGCTGCATTGCAAAGAAAAAGGATCTCTACAGACTCTTGAGGGAGAACGCCCATGAAATCCTGGAGGAGCTTCTGTCCTTGATGAAACACTCAAAGAGGTTCTATCATAGTTTGAGCCAACTGACTGCCCATACACCACTGAATTATCCCACTTACCACTCTTATCTGACAATGTAGACTCTTTATAGGGTATTCGAAGACCAGATATATCAGGCAAGCTGTAAAATTTCTTCACATTGATGGAACTATTAGGATTTTCAGTAGGTTTTGGAGAGGAAACATCACACGTTGATCTCTCTGGCTGCAATGCATTATTCCTAGACACAGATATGTTGTGAAAACCAGGCGGCTTTAGGGTACTCATCCCATTCTGTGGTTTTTTCCCTAAAGGACGAGCAAATGAATCTCTGAAAGGTGATAAAACCGAAGATGTGGATTTTGGTGCTGGTGACTCAGTTTGACCATTTAAATAACCAGAACCTCTTTCCTTAGCTATCCGACTGAGATAAGAGGCAAGTTCATACCCATGGACAGTAGCCGGCTGTGGGCCATAGCTATCTGAGGATGCAGGAATGTGCATGCTAGAATATCGCCTCTCACCAGAATCAAGAGTATTGCAGCCGGAGTTTTGCACTTGTACATGAGATGACCACAAGGGAGGTGGACCCCTCTGAACCCCAAAGAAAGGCTCAACCATGCTTTGCCCCATATGCTGCTGCCTTGGAGAGTTATATAAACCCGGATTCATCAAAGAATCAGATCCCTGACCACTTAAAGATGGAAAATATCCAGTAAAATCTGTCTTATTGCTGTCCAACTTGACAGATGCTGATGAAGTCTTTGCGTCTAGTTTAAGATCTAATCCCAGCAATAGATCCAGTTTCCTAGCCTTCGCTTCCTGCGTGGATTGTCCATGAAAATCAAACATCAGTCCCCAAAACTCATCAAGAACCGCAGCAAATTGGCGCCTTGCTGCACGGCCCAGTCCTGCTAATCTTGAGAGACTTCCTGTGCCACTCCCAACATCATCGCTTTTTCCACTAGGACTTCTAAATGATCCTGGACCCTCGGATGTCAAAGGCTGGTTTGTCTCAGGAACCTCTTTGGTTGGCTTTTCAGGCTCCCAAGATTCTCTGTCATCCTTCACACTTTGTACACTTTTCTCTATTGCCACCAAATCTATTGATTCAGTTTTCATGGCCCGAGCATTCTGTGACTCACCAACAGAAACATCACCATAGATAGATACATCCAAATTCATGTCAAGCTCAGTTGGAGATGAGTCCTGAGGGCAAGCAGGTGTCGAAAAAGTAACTTCAGATTTGTTCTCCTCAATAGTTGTCAAAGGAAGGATGTTCTCAGAATCAAAAAGTGTGTCCGGCAAATTGAGATCAGGGCTTGGTGCGGATAAATCTGAATGAAGTCCCAAGAATTTGTTAGAAGTCACAGATGGTTCTTGTTTGTCTGTAGCTTTGTCCATCTGATACTTAGATACATGGATGTCATTCTGCTCTCCCTCTGTACATGAGTCTGGCACAGAAGGGTGTATATCCCAGTCCAATACCTGAGCATCCATTCTGGATGTGGCAGATTTCAATGGAGTGGCTGCTAACCAAAGCATCAAAAAGAAGGAGACAGAAGCAGTAACAAGAAGAATAACATAAGCAATAGGCACGGTACTCCCGATATTCCACCTCAAATTACTCACCCAATCACTATTACCAAATACTAGCTCAATGAAAAATATAATCTTAAGCCCAAGCATACCAATAAAAGTGACCAGAGCTAAAAACTCTTCCAGTTGAGAAATTTTGTTGATACCCATTAATGGCCTAGAGAAGGCCACTCGGAAGAGAGGGATAACAGCAGATGGAAGCATAAGAGAGACCACAACCTGTGTGAATATGAGCAATCGGTATACACCTTCAGCTCCTGAGTGCCACACACAGTAAAGGGCTGGAATGACTGCAATAACTCTGATTGTGGCATGATGAAGCCATCCAGGAATGTCCATTTTAAAAAAATCATGCACACTTCCTTGTCCAGCAAGATTCCACGTCAATGCTGTGACTTGATTTAAAAGGAACATTAACAGAATTAAAAACAGTGGTGCAATTGAACTCCTAAATACCTGCATCAATAACGTGCCAAACATAAAATACAATCCCAGTAAGTATTACTAATATGCATACCACATTTTCAATAAATAAAAACTGAATGGCTGTTTGAATCAAACCTGATCCATTGCATCCTGAAAAATAAGCGAAACAGGGTCAGCACTAGAGAACACATTTGCAGCTGAGCTCATAACCACATAATTGACCAGGAAAATGCCACTGAAAATGCAAAAAATGGCAAAAAAATGGTCATGATACAAGGCTTCCTTGGGAACATTTGTTGGCCCCTGATGCAGCTGCAAGGATGGTAAAATATGACAATAAGCAGAGACTCAATCATATCCAAAAATCAAAAGAGCCACTGGATGATGGCTATACATCACACAGTGTACATGCACATATGATGTGCACGTGTGCACACAATAATGAAAGAACATGTGCACACACATGCACAGAGAGAGAGAGAGAGAGAGAGAGAGAGAGAGAGAGAGAGAGAGAGAGAGAGACCTGCACAACAGAAGAATGCAGGTAAAAGTTGTGAGGCATAATGTTTGCTCCGAGGAGACTCATCAAAGCAAAGGCGCTTTCTCCATTTAACCTTGTCACTATCCCACCCAAGGAGAGTGGACTTGCTGGTTGACTAACGAATACTCCAAAAATATACGACACTAAGATAAACACTGAGACGCAAATGACTAGAAATTTCGCTCTGCTCTTTTCCTGGAAATAACATAGACAAGACAAATACCAATCCTCATAATGAGATGAAAAATGATAAGAATGATATACTGTTATAAGATGCAGGCAATAAGACTTACAAGGACTGTAGCAAGTAGCGGAAATAGGGCAGCATTAACAGCAGTCAGAAATACACCCGTGAAAAGGTCAATTCCGAACAGTACATTAAGCCCATGTGCAGTTCCCAAAACCTGCCATGAAAAGAGAAACTGTTATAAGTAGGAAGAAGTTAAATCCACAGTTTCTAATCAAATCTTCAAATCTTGAAAATTACCATCATTAGGTCCAATGCAATCATTGAGACCTCAGCTTGAACTCCTAAAAGCATGCAGGTGACTTTGTCATATTCCTCACTGCAAATCTTGAACACCAAGAAGAAGCATTGTCAACCAGTCATGCAAATGAGGAACAGGATACTTCAAATGAAAAATAACGGAGACAATTATGGTAACATAAAATTCAAAAGAGAAACATGTGCACACAGACCCCCCAGACACAGAGAGAGAGAGAGAGCGGGGGGTTAATATGTGAAATACACTCTTGGCTAATGTAATACGATAAATTATGTGGTCTTCAGGGTTCCATATGGTTTTGCGTTGTAAGCATTGTGGTTGTTTTCTTGACTGACAAGAAAAATGGATCATAGAACTTCACAAAACCAAGTGATGCAAAACAAGGGATAATATAACTTCAGAAAGCTTTACACAACAAAAATTCACCATCAGATAAGAATGGTGCATTTTTACATGTACTGACAGATTTTCCTAGTTTCAAATTCAGAAAGTTTACTGCTAACTACAATATGAAAATGTGTGATTCAGAGGATGCAATCACCATTAAACTGAAGTAATAAAACCATAAATGAGGTCCTGAAGTGGATACCAGTATCGACTCCTCTTTTTCGAACTCTATAGAAATTCCCATGTGACAAGATGTAACAGGAAAAAACATTTTAACAACATATGTGCAATTCAACAATACCATTTTCATATCAACATCCATAAACTCGATATTAGACTGCCAAAGAATTGGTTAGTACCTGAGCGAGATCTCTACTGGTAACAACAGCTATACGAGCTGACAGATATTGACAAAAAATGGCAGCAAAATTGAAAATAAGAACAGGGAACACCAAATCAAACCCAAAGCGAGCACCTCCTTCAACAGCTGCAGCCCACTTTCCAGGATCAACATAGCTGACTGCAATGAGAAGCACTGGTACAACAGCTGTAAAGAGCCGCTGACCAATAATAGGCTGACTGTTGTCAGTAAAGGTCTCAAATTCCATGTTATTTTTTCCTCGAAAAAAGTTCACAATTTAGCACTAGAGTCTGATTGTTAATTGCACGTCACGACAGCTGAAGAGGCAGCAGATACTATGAAACAACCAATTACATCGCCAGTCTTCAAAAACATCATCCCGGTAACAACAACCAACCCACAGTAGTGATACAGACCAGCAATAGTAACTTGTATGATTGACCTTACCAGCTTAGCTCAAAAAAAAAAAAAAAAAAATTCCAAATACTTCTTCAACTTTCCAGAATATGGAGAACAAATGCAAATCTGACAGTCATCAAGTCAAAGAAAAGAATCTGGCAGAACACATGTAAACTCGACTAAGCAAATTGGAATAATTAGTCACGTTACAACTGTTACACAGAAAGTACTTTGAAGCTGGTTGCATTCACAGTCAAAATCATCCTCCTTCCCACATTAAATTGCTTTCACACTCTTCAATTTCTTCCAAAAAAAAATTCCTCTACAAGAACAGAGACGATCTGTTAGCTCCCACATGAAAGAAATACCACCACCATTTTGACCTGAATGGCCTGAGAATGGACACACTGCAAAACGCCTTCTGTCCAAAGTAGCCTTCTTTCCAAAATTCCTATTTTAAACCTGACAAAGGAGAAAGAATTAATCGCAACCATGATCCATGATGCAGATAAAAAGGTCAAAATAACTGAAACCCTAAGACAGGATTTATCATAAAGCATTAATATTACCAAAGCTGAGAATTTAAACTGTGAAATCAAGCCATCTCAAGTACTCAAAATCTCCAGTTCTTTTATATGTATAAATTTACAACGAAATCCAAAACCAGGAAAAAATTTCATTAGATTAGATGATAAAGGACCATCAAAGTCGACCATACAGAATTCAAAAATAAAATTAAAGAAAATGTTGAACAATACTTCGAAGCATTCATCTAAATAGAACACAGCTTTTTGTGTATATAATGCTATTGTTTAAAAACATCCACATATATGTACACATTAGACTCAAAAAAGTGTAATAATCAGTGCACTGATTTGCACTAATAATTAAAAAATGTAAGAGCAACAATTAAAAAAACAACTCAGTTCATCCTCCTCCACCTCCCCCCCCCCCCCCCCAAAAAAAAAAAAAAAAAGGAAAAAAGGAATAGCAACTTGATTACTGTAAGTGCCTACAGATTAAAGCAAGCCAATAGTAAATAAAAGCACCAAAGCAGGCCTTAAAATCGCAAAAGAAAAATAGTAGAACCAAAAACCTAATACTCAAGTAACAACATTCAATCACCAAATACAAAATTGGAAAATCGACATAAATTGATACTCACAGCAACGGATCTGAAACCTAGACAACAAAGAAAATGAAATATTTAATCCACGTATTTCCACTAATAAATCCAACAAATTAAATTAAATTAAGAAGAAGAAGAAGAAGAAGAAGAAGAAAAGAAAAGAAAAGAAAGAAAGAAAGAGAAGCAGAAAATAGAAACACGTATCCAGAGACGTATATCCATCCGTATATGTACCCGCAATTGTACACAGGTGTCAGGAACTAATTTGACAGGTGGCAAACGTTTAGTAATTTGACTTTTTTAGGGTTTTGTAATAATCTTTTACCTCCTACTCCTCTTCTTCCTCCTCCGTTTGCTTTCTGTCAACTTTTTTCTGTGTCTCTCTCCTCCTTTCTTTCGGAGTAAAGATCAGAGGCTTTTAAGGAGCCACGCGTTGATTCATTTTTGTTAACAGGAGTGTGATGTACTTATGTAGCATGTGGAAATTGAGCGAGTTGCTGTTCATCCAATGTTACCTGTTAAACACTATTTTGGTGCGGGACGAATAGATTTGTAAAGTTTTATGATTTCAGCCGAGCTCGGGTTTAAATCCCACCATCTTCATATTAAGTATAAGTTTGATATAAAAAAATAATAATATTATATGTGAGTATGTATGTATATGTACATAACAAAATTGGCTTCGAATTAAGTTAAAATTTATTTATTTCACATTTTATTTAAATCATATACGATAATTTAATAAAAGTCGAGTTTCTCAAATTCAAGTTTCAGTCAAAAGAAATTTATCTTCAACTTTGCCTAGAGTCAAAGTTGAAAAACTCGGCATTAGAGTTGTTTTGCAATTTCAATTTTATAAACTTGTGAAACTCAAACTGAAATACCAATTTTTTAAATTTATTTTTAAAAAAACAGTATTTAAATAAAATAGTCCAATTTGTGGGATGTTTTCTTTCTTTCTTTTTCTTTCTATTGTTTCTGGAGAGAAACGAGGTTAACTTATCTGAATTGAAAGTCACGTGTAAAGCATCATAGTACTAATGTAGTGCTCTGTATCTACCCCTTGAAGGAAGGTTAAGGTTAGGGGCATTTGCTTTGTCTGGTATATCAGTGTGATTTTGTCGTTTTAAATGATATTTCTTTGTACCATGGATTTTGTGGAAACTTGTGGTGGTGTTCCTTGCATTCTTTTCTTTTCCTTATTCCCCAATACGTGTCAAAAAAAAAATGCTATTTCTTCATGTATTTATAAGAGGGTTGATGTATGCAACTTACCATTTAAACGCATACGCTAATAAATTTTATTTTTCTTTGCAATTTAGTCATCTTTTTCTTTGTCCATTATGCTTGTGTTTGTGAAATTTTTTATTAGGTAATTGTTGTGGTATAAAGGACTTGCATCAATTTTTTGATTCGTTGCAATTTTTTTCCTTTTTTGTTATCAATTTGTTTAGTACTTTTGTATTTGCAAAATTATTGATAGGTTTAATTATTGTAACATCTAGGAGTTCAAAAAAAAAAAAACGTATGGAGATAGAGAACAAGAAACGAATAATTTGATGTAGTGGGTATTTTATTTGGGTAAAAGGATAATGAATATAACGCTCCAACCCATAAATCAATTGTTGTGATAACTGCTGGATAAGTCTAGTGTTTACTTTTATTTTCTAATTGTAGTTTGTAGAAGCCCTTATTCCAATTAAATAAGTAGTAACTATTCTGGTTAAGCTATCACAAAGGCAAGTTGGATATAAAATTTTACATTCATTTGTAATTTTTTTTTTATTTACAAAACATATGGAGATTAGGGGTGTAAGCGTAATATATCAAATTTGAAGTTTATATAAATTATCCCTTAGCTACAGATATTCTACTGAAGCATTTTCAACTCTTGTCTCAATCAAACTCAAGCATTCCAATCAGTTTAATC
>JAMWEH010000426.1:0-27486 GCA_024721245.1 Mitragyna speciosa | reverse complement strand
CCATTCGAAATGCCCTGTCTTTCTGCTTGTATGATCATGGCAGATAGTCCTTCACAGCAAATGATAAATAGATATGGGGATAAGTGCTTAAAGTTTTGCTATGCAAGAATTTCATTAGCCCATGACAAATAGATCACATAATTATCAATCAAGCAGCCCTTTAGTACATCTCGATGATTATCTTTTGGATGAAGCTATAATCAGAAAAACCTGGCCAATCAGTCGGCTTTGATAAAGAAGAAAATTTGGGCCAATGAATTTGGAGCCCATTAGTTTTAGAGAGATCTCATCTGTACCCATGTTCTACATTTCATGGCCAACAAACCCAAACAATGAGGAAGTTTCAATGGGGTTGCTGTGTGACAAGACATGGATACTAGTCCAGTTTATAAGAACATACGGAACGAGCCCAGTTGGCCATTCCAGTTGGAAATTCTCTTCAACTTCAAATGAAAGAGAACACCCGGGGTCAGAGTCACAAACGGTCCAAGTGTTTTTCGTCGTTCTCATTAGTAATCTATTTTCAGTTTTTCTCTGTCCATCTTAAAGCAAGTTGCCAAGAAGCGTAATGAAGGATTAAGCTTTAGGTGATTAAGAAAGATAGTGGTAGTATAATATAGCTAAAAAACAATTGAGTACGCTCCATCCATTGAAATGATTGACACATGCCACATGGGTGCTGGGGGGTTTCAATATTTTGGTGTCGTGAAGAAATTAAGGCGTGTGCAAGAGGGATTAGAAATTGTTGACCACATTACCTTTCAAAAATTAATAGACAATCAGCAAATTGTCAAAGGGAATAAAATAATAAAAGGCCCCAAGAAGAGAAAAAGACACTACAACAAATCTTGCGTACCTGTAAAATTTCGAAGAATAACGCTTTACTAAACAGAAGACAAACAGTAAACCATCCAAAATTTAACACGGCTCGTGTTGTAGTTCTCATTTGGCAACCAAGATAATATTATTCCTACATACTTAACAAATCTACCAAGAAAAAGAAGAAATAGATAGCACACTTTAACTTATCCATTAGTCTCTCTCTGATTGTTTTGCTCGTGTAAGATACATCACTACTAACAATTAGACATTTTTGATACAGTGGTCTCCACCTCACCTAATCGCAAACGAAGTCCAATAGAATTTTTAGCCATGCATGGCTGAAAATTGCAACAAGAAGAAGCACCTACTGAGACTTTTAAAATGAGATAAAGCAGGTATGGTTACATAACCAATTATGCGAGATGACACCACCCCATGAAGTTGGTCTGGACTCTTGCCAATCGTAAACAACATTCAGAACAAAGATGCATTTCTTTTTCTTTTTCGGCAGGTTAAAAAGATGCATGATTTCATGTCCATATTCCTTTCCCTGTCCTCTTTCGTGGCATTTGGTACTGTGTATTTATTCTTTGAATAATTGATTTATATCATAAGATGGAGTACAAATGTGCTTAGTCTTTTTGGCATTTTGGCATCGCATGTTCAGCGATTTGAAGGAAATATAACAAAGCAATTTTTTGTTGCAATACTTTGGAGATAACTCCCAGCAAAGAATGGAACATCCATTTTGTCTGACAAAATGAATAGAGCAATGGCACTTTCAATTTATCACAAAACAAAAAATAAAAGCACACACAAAAGTCGATATGCATATAGTTCCCAGTTCCCGCGGTGATGGTGGGCTGAGTAAATTCATAGTCTAAAAATATCTGTGGTCCATCACTAACATCACTGGAAAACAAAGGTCTGCCTAGCTTAAGAAACAAGTTGAGAAAATCTTTTCGTCACCACAAGCACCCTCACGGTAGAATTGGTACTTAGGCATAATTTAAACCACGACGTAATTTTATATCTCACAACTTGGAAAATGAAACTAGACCTGGTCACAATACGTAGATAGAATCAGTGGAAGGCAGTGCAACTTCTCACCTACTGACCATAATCAATTAACTGTCAAACCTTAAAACCACACGAAACCATTCCCCTTGATTATTTTTATAGTCATACATACAAAATACACACATATAGACATTGCTAGCTTCAGAGACAATGAAGCCACTCAATTCTAGCCAACGTGCATTGTCCGTTTGATTTGATAAAATGTTAATTTATCAAACCAAACTTTGAAACTTTCCCAAAAGAATTTTGCCCCCCGTCCTTTCCTTTCCGGCTCGCGGGAAATTTTGTATCCAGTGCAATAATTATATACGTAACCGAGGTAGATTCTATCATGTCTTCTTCCGGGGGTGATACCATGTCCAGGGCGAGTGACCTTCCATTTTTAGGCCCGAGACAAGTGATGGAGCTCCGAGAATACAACCGAAGACCCAAACATCACGTGTCACCTACACTTGGTGAGCTATTGCGGCGAGTGGAAGACTCTGCCAATGAGGGCAGTACTTCATCTGACCACCGTGTTCTTGAACTTGATCAGGACTCCTTTCCCAACAACACTCCGTTTCCTTTTGTTCTTTCTTTTCGTAACCTCAGTTACAGCGTGAAAGTTTGTCGTAAATTGCAACTGCCTAAGTTTCTCAGGAGAACTAACTCGCCAGCTGTTCCATTGGACTACGACACGACCGATAGCAGGACTAATACGAAGATCTTGTTGAATGACATATGCGGTGAAGCAAGGGAGGGTGAGATCTTGGCCGTTCTTGGGGCTAGTGGATCCGGAAAGTCGACGTTGATTGATGCTCTAGCTGATCGTATAGCAAGAGAAAGCCTCAAAGGTACAATCACTTTGAACGGTGAAGTTTTGGAGTCCAGGCTTCTTAAACTGATGTCAGCTTATGTCATGCAAGATGACCTCTTGTTTCCCATGTTAACTGTGGAAGAGACCCTCATGTTCTCAGCTGAGTTCAGGCTTCCGCGTTCCCTATCAAAGTCTAGAAAGAAAGCACGAGTTCAAGCATTAATTGATCAATTAGGCCTCCGAAGCGCAGCCAAGACGGTGATTGGGGATGAAGGCCATAGAGGAGTTTCAGGTGGAGAACGACGCCGTGTCTCAATTGGAATTGACATAATTCATGATCCCTGTATTGTTATTTCTCGATGAGCCCACATCAGGGCTTGACTCCACCAGTGCCTATATGGTGGTGAAGGTCTTACAAAGAATTGCTAGGAGTGGAAGTATTGTGATCATGTCAATTCATCAACCTAGCTATAGAATTCCTCAACGTGCTGGACCGTCTGATTTTCCTTTCACGTGGGCAGACAGTGTTTAGCGGCTCTCCTGCTAGTCTTCCCCGATTCTTCGCTCAATTTGGTCATCCTATTACCGCCACATGAAGACCGGACAGAATTTGTTCTCGATTTCGATTCGCGAGCGCGAAGGAATTCCTCGGTGGAACTAAAACTTTGGTTCATTTCAACAAATCATGGCAACTGAAGGAGAACCTTTGTAACTCTCTTAGAACGGGGCATCAACTCCATCCCTCAAAGATGCTATTAGTTCGAAGCATTTCCAAAGGGAAATTGGTCTCAGGAGCAACAAGTAACGACTCTAGTCTCTCATCAGTTCCCAGGTTTGCAAATCCATTTTGGATTGAGATGATAGTTATTGCAAAAAGGTCAATTTTGAACTCTATCAGGGCACCTGAACTCTTCGGAGTTCGCTTAGGGGCTGTAATTATCACTGGGGTTATTCTGGCCACTATCTTCCGAAAGCTAGATAGTTCCCCAAGAGGTATCCAAGAAAGGGTAGGCTTCTTTGCCTTTGCCATGTCCACAACATTTTACACATGCGCTGAAGCCATTCCAGTCTTTCTTCAACAGCGCTATATCTTCATGAGAGAGACGGCTTACAATGCTTATCGCCGCTCGTCTTATGTTCTCTCCCACTCTATCATATCCATCCCATCTATATTAATCCTCTCTATTACACTTGCTGTGATAACCTTCTGGGCTGTCGGATTAGCTGGTGGATTTTCAGGGTTCCTTTTCTTTTTCCTCTTCACCGTGGCCGCATTTTGGGCAGGAAGTTCCTTTGTGACATTCCTCTCAGGAGTCATATACAATGTCATGATGGGATACACCGTAGTTGTGGCAATCTTAGCCTATTTTGTGCTTTTCAGTGGGTTCTTTATCAGCCGGGATCGGATTCCACCTTATTGGATATGGTTCCATTATGTTTCTCTAGTGAAGTATCCCTACCAGGGTGTGCTACAAAATGAGTTTAATGATCCAAATAAATGTTTTGTTAGGGGAATTCAGGTGTTCGACGCCTCACCCTTGAGGGCTGTCCCAGATGCATTAAAGCTCAAGCTGTTGAAGTCCATGAGTGATACTCTGAACATGAATATTACTAGCTCAACATGTTTGACAACAGCCTCAGATATACTGAAGCAAACTGGGGCAACTGATCTCGACAAATGGCATAGCTTTTGGATAACAGTTGCATGGGGATTTTTCTTCAGAATCCTTTTTTACTTTGCCTTGTTAATTGGAAGCAAAAACAAAAGAAGTTGAAGAAAGAATCTCTGGCATCAAGCATGAATCGTCGGAAAAATATTCAGGCAGAATAATTGGCGGCTACGGGCTCTTTTTCTTGGGTTTTTTTTTGGTTTGGTTTTGTCCTTTATTCTTGTGTCTACTATAGTATTATCTATGTCTCGATGTTCATCTTCCTCAAATTGTTGTTTAGTAGTAGTTGATTCCAGTCAGAATCAAATTAGTAGCAGTACTTTTATCATTACTTGCAAGTAATCCGCCTACCGTTGTAGTGGGTGATCAACCGTTTCTACAATGTTTTAATGGCTGTGCCTAGCCGCCTGATCATCAACTATTACAGTAGTTCTATATATATATATTTTTTTCCAATAAACCGCAAAGGGTTAAAGTGGTGAAACGTTGTCGCCACGCTTTTCTTTTCTTTCAACGGGAGTTTAATCATGCAATACATTGTTGATTCCAAAAAGAAAGAAATGGTTTACTACATATCTATCTAGCAAGCCTTTATGTAGCCCCATTTTTTATGCATACGAAATCTTTTTTTTTTTTTTTTTAATTACCTGAAAATATTAAAATATCTATAAATTATAAGACCTCGAATTTCGGTGTTCTAAAAATAATAAAAATAGGAATATTCGTAAGTCAGATTAGGATCTTCAAGATTATCGAGTTATTGAGCTTCCTGCGGCCGCGTGAGTTGCATCTTGGGTCAAATGATTGTGATTTGATCAAAATGAGGGAGGAAAAAGTAAATGTACTTCATACTCCGACATCTACAAATGAAGGCCCATCGTGTGAGAATACTAAAAAGTAAGGGCCCTTAAGGCAGCCTTTAAGACCATATAACTTGATTGAATCCAAGTTGAATCATAGATTATAGGCTACCTAACACTTTCTTTCACCAGAAAGCCTGGCCCAAGATTTTCTTGATTGTCGACTCTTGGATCAAGGGGAAGGCATCCAGACCGCTAATACGTGGGTTCCTAATATAAAAACATCGATACGCCGATATATTTTCGCTTTTTCTGTTGCGACTGAAAAATTAGGGCTCAATCAAGAAATCAATTGCAGTTTAGGAATTTTACGGTTGTCAGGTAATTTTCTGTTAAATTCAGTAATTGACTGATATGTGCTAACATGCGGAATTAGGTTTGTAATTTTGAGATAATTTGTGTTCGATTAATTGTTTTATTTTCTCTCTCTGGATTTCCAGTTATTATTTCGTTGTCGAATTATTGATGTTACAGATATATTTATGTAATTATCGGTTATTACGGGTGTTGTTGAACAGATTTAAATATTACGAAAAAGTGGTGTAAAATTATGTTTGGGTAAAATTTCAGTATTTGATCGTATATGACATCTTTCTGGGTTCTGTTTGGATTATTCTGATTTTGGGACTGAAGCTAAAGCTATTGAACTTGCTTATCTGAAAAGAAATATACACGAGTCATTATTGGGTGACTTGGGAATTGCCAGTCATCCATATTTTGGTGGCCTTGCCTATACTGTTAGGCAGACTGACTGGGTAGGAAATTCTTGGTTGAGGAATAGCCCTTCCCTTTTCTTTTTGGTTGGTTTTTTAATATTTAGGGATTTACTAAAGTACTTGTACCGAAGGCTCTCATCTTCAGGATAGATTTGTGTCTATTGTTGTTATACTGTTTTCCTAGTTGCGTTTGTTTTTGCTTTCTACCATCACTTAGCAACTACTGAGGTTTTAAACCAGATTTTATTGCTGCTTAGCTTATTTCTTCTCTGTATCCTAGTTATCTAGTATTTGCTCCTGTAATTTTGCTTGCAGACCAGACTGATTGTCATGGAACAAGATTAAATGTTACTCTGATTTGTGTTTGAAGTTACTGAATAATTTTGTATTTCATTTTTTTTTTAAAAAAAAGGGCAGTTGAAAAATGCCTCGTTATGATGATCGGTATGGGAATACCACTCGTCTCTATGTTGGTCACTTGTCTTCACAGACTCGTTCACGTGATTTGGAGCGTCTCTTCAGCAGATATGGGAGGTATATATATTTTCACCTGTAGCATGACTGGCCTTCCTCACATAAAGTGTTGCTTCTTTCTAATTGTTGTGACGATATGATACTTTTGGCCATAAGTAAGTGACTTTTGCTTACTTGACTGAGGTCGTGTCATGTAAAGCAGGCTTGAAGAATTGTATGTATTGCTATGCGAATGACAGATCTGACTGTTATGTGAGTCATATTCCTGTCTGTCTAGCATAAATGTGAATTTGTAAGTAGGTTCAAGGTTTTCCTGTTCTACTCGAATGATAGCCTCAAATACATACCTATAAAATAAACTTTTCATTTTAATTTAGGACTGATCATTTATAACAGGTAATAAAAACTCTATTTTGGTGCTTAACTTTTCAAAATTCCACCTCTCGAAATTTGAAGTTCTATCGGCATTGGAAATTCTGAATCTCAATGAATACACACTTGAAACTTAAAGATGGCAATTTTGTGATTTAGAAAAGAATTTCACACCCCTGGACGTATATTACTTCGAGGCTGAGACCTGTCAGAGAAATCTGTTGTTGATGATCAAATTAAGTCTGCGTCTCTTTCTTAAATATCAAACTCTTTTTTTTTTTTTAATAACAATTTTACTCTTCAAAATTTCCCAAAAAATGTATGAATGTGATCAGACCACTGGTTAATTAATTTGGGTTGTGGGATTAAGTCCCTCATTCACATATGAGAGATTCCGTTGTTTTCCAAGCATCGTTGTTGCTTGGTATCTTATTCGTCATATTATCTATGAAGGAACATTGCATCCCAAGTACTCGACTTTTCCCTGGCCTGAAGGTGAAATGGTGAGTGGGTGGCCTTGGTGGAAATTCTTGCCGAATGTTAGGAGACTTTGGAGATTCTTTCTGTTGTGTCTTTGCGTGTTTTTATGGCATTGGCAGCAATCTCAAAATGGTGTTTAGTCCGTCTTGAAGGACAAGTTTCATGCACTTCCCGTACTTAAGTAAGTAATGATGGCCTTACTGTTTCTGGCAACCATTTCCGCAGAGTACGAGACGTGGATATGAAGCAAGACTTTGCTTTCGTGGTATGTTTCTTTTCTCTTGTTTTCACATGAATTTGGTCAAATATTTGCTTTTCGATTTGATACATAATATTTACCTATTGCACAATTATATGTTTGTTTTGTTGGTTTTTCCATCTCAACTTCGTTGCACAGGATTTTGGTGATCCGAGGGATGCTGATGATGCAATATATAGTTTAAATGGTCGAGAAGTTGATGGACGTCGTATCATTGTGGAACTCGCAAGGGGAGTAAGTTATCAAAACTTGCAAATGTGCTTCTTTTGCTGATAAAGAAAAGACATTTTTTCCCCCTCCTTTCTATAATAAGATACATATGGTTTTGTTGCTTGTTCCTTTCCTAACAAATTATTATGCATTGCAAGTAGGATTCCAAGCATATGGTTTCGGGGTTGTTTCTGATTTCTTTTTTCATGGTTTATTTAGTTGTGAATAAGCTGATGTGACAAAACTAACTAAACTTCCCCCCATGATGTCCAACATGAAAATAGGTCCCACGTGGTCCGGGTGGTGTTCGTGAGTATCTTGGTAGAGGTCCTCCTCCTGGGTCAGGACGCTGCTTCAATTGTGGCCTTGACGGTCATTGGGCTAGAGATTGCAAAGCAGGTGACTGGAAGAACAAGTGTTATCGCTGTGGGGAAAGAGGTCATGTGGAAAGAAACTGCAAGAATATTCCTAAGAAGCTCAGGTACTTGTGTTTGAACAGCTGTATCTGTCTGAAAGCCATTTTTACTCTGCAAGCTTATCTTAATTTATATTAGGCTTATTTCCATTTCTATGGGTTTGGCTCACCATGATCAAGTAGAACTCCTTTTTGTCTGAAAGTTTGAAATACCCCCTATTCTAATCGTTTGGAGTTTTTCCCAGTGCACCCGGAACTTAGTGTAGTCTTTTATTTCATGTTTTAGATAAAGAGCCATATAGAAGACGTTTCTTAAGTTTTTAGAATTTTTTGTGTTGGTATCTGTTTGTTAAAGTTGATTGACTCGTAGCATTTATGAGAAAGAAAAAATATTTGCAGATTTTTCCTAGTTTATAGAAAAAGATGAGCTTATTGTTTATTGCTTGATAGAGTTATATAATGCAATCTGATACTCGTGTCGTTGTTTGTTAGAGAAATCCCTTTTATCACCTCAATATAGTAGTTTCTTGGGTATCATCTGAACTTTTTCCTGTCCAGTTTTCTGAACTATCCTTTGCAGTTATGTCATTGCTTTTCATCTGGTTGATCATGTAATAATGTTGGCTCAGGCATGATCGTAGTTATTCCAGATCACCAGTGAGATCACGATCTTCTCGCCGTGGCCGAGATCGCAGTCCAAGCTATAGCCGCAGTCGCAGCTACAGGTAGCTGTGAGCTTATTTGTAGCATGTTCTTAAGTGTGTTCTCTTATGTGATTTGTCCCTTTCTATTGAATATATTTACGTCATTATGGGCGCAATCATCTGATTTTAATCTTAAATATTTTAGCTCAGGATTGGTCACAAGTACCTCACATTGAGCTTGGACTCATGCTTAACTGAACTCTATTATGTAGAATAAGGGTGTTCAAGCTCAACTTGACTTGATCTGACCTTCTTTTTTTTTTTTGATTATTTATATTGGATACATTGCACTAAGGATAGAATTTGATACTATTTGGTACTCTATTTAGGCCTGCACCTTGCAAGTTGATTTAGGCTTGAACTTAGTAATGGCGAGTCAAGTGAGCTTAATCAACAGAAGCACCAACTTTCTTGTGACCAGCACTTACATGATGTCTGATACGTGTATCCTTTAGACTTCCACCTCCCTAATTGGCATATATGGTTGTCCTTTAATTTGTTTTCCACATATTATGCACATGCATATACATGACTTACATATTATAAAGTTTTTGTGGTATTTGAATCTTTGAATTTGTTGCCAGCCGGTCAAGATCACCTCCAGTTAGAGAGCGAGTTGTTAATCGTGAGGGGTGGAGATCTAGGTCTCCATACAGTAGTCCTGATCTCAGGAAGGGCACTGCTCCTTCCAGATCAAGGAAGCGTAGCCCAACACCCGTCGAAGGCAATATGAGGGGTGGAGAGAGCATTTCTCCTGAGGAAGAGAGACTGGTGAACGAGCAAGATGAGAACAGTCAAAGCCCTGTAGAGAGGAGCGGGAGCCCTGTGAGTTATGATAGAAGGTATGATGATGCCCCATATGAAGAAGTTTATCCGAGCAGTAGCCCTATCCTAAGGGATGTGAGGAGCCCTGTTGATGGTGAACAACATACGCCAAGAGGCAGTGAGTCACCATGAAAACTTGGGGTACACAGTTGTTGCAGGTCAAGGATATGCGTCAAGTTTGACAATCCAGGGTTGATTTATGACCTTTATTCTGTTTTGAGAGTTTTTCCTTTGCTATTTGTGTCGTAATGTTACAGTAAAATATTTATCCAGGAGGTTGCATAGGTTTTTGCTTAGATGATTAGAATTGAGAAGTAGCACTTTATATCTAATTGTTCTGTATTTAATGTGGTGGAATTTCACAAGTCAGAACTTACTGGAAATGAACCGCCTATGTTTCTATTATAGCGGGGCGGATGTAGCAGTCCATGTGTTGTATTTGGACTTACGTTATCAAGATATACTGGGATCACTCCCGGGCAGATATTAATCAATTATTAGCTCCTTATGTTCAAAGACGACCGTTGCTTCGGCGGGAATCATTTGGATTCTGATGTTTTGGACAGAATAAGCTGGTTTCCCTTGAAACTATGGTTGGAATTGCGTTTTTTTAGAATATTTTTGGAAGAATGATGCTACATCATATCTTCCTGACTCAAGTTAAACCTGCTTATACTCTAAGAGAACTTTGAACTTGAAGTTAGTAAGGTGGCACATCTTATTAGACAATAAAAGTTTTAGGTACGAGGAAAATGTTAACACCTTACTTCTTGTTACTTCGTTTCTTTTGCAATTTGTAGAAAGTATATGAAATAATTTTTATAAAAAGGAATTTGGAAAGAACGAATAGAGAGTCGAGTAGTTGAAGTTTTATGACTCCACTTTAAATGTCAGAAATTCAAGTCTCACCAAGTATTATTTTCTTTTTTTCCTTTTTTTCAATTGTAATAGTATAGGTTTGATTGAAAAAAAAAAGAATTTGGATACCTTTTACCAATAGCCTTCCACCGCCTTCTAGGCCTTCTACCTTAACTTATATTACGTGGATTGCACTAAGATTTTAGATATGGGAATAGCATAAGCTTTTACCTCCTGCTGTACATTACATGGAATGCTTTAAAGATTGTAGATATGGTAATAGCATTAAGATGCTTTTTCTATCATTCAGCATTCAGGCCGTTTCTCCACCAACCCTAGATAATCAATTCTTTACATAGCTTTTCTACTTGCCTTTCTGTTTGGCTTCCTGCTTTTCATCCTAAAGGAGATTTTTACGCTTCCAGTAGGCCCAAGGGTGTACTGAAAATGAATCTGATCATTATAAAAAGATCTTTTCTGCGTTTATCACAGGCTCACAGCATATAAAATGACAGCGCAGTCTCGACTATAACAGTGTCTGCTGGACTGGTGAAGTCCTAGTAATTGCTTGGAGATCGTATCCTCCATATGGAGGTGATGCACTGCTTCACTTGTACTATATGCGCGTGAATCCAGTTCAAACGAGTCTTATTATGCTACTTGCTTTGATAGCAGCTTACAACAGGGTTGGTCCCTATGGAGAACCACTTCAATATCATCAAGAGGAACTGCTTGACGAGTCCAACTTTTCAGTGTAGTCCCTATGGAGAAGGACTTCAATATCGTCAAAAGGAACTGCTTGACGAATTCAACCTTTCAGTGCACAAGAAAGCCGAGGATGGTTTTCTAACTGGATCTTGGTATCCTGACAAACAGGGTTATGACAAAAACCAGTTGCCTTATAAAGGCAGCAGCAATTGGCTTGATGAGAACGAGTTCCACTTTGCACAATGCAGGGTAGAATACATGGTCCGTCAAGGCTTATTCATTCTATGAACCCCACGATGGCAGCCTGGAGAATGCAGACTTCGCATATATAGGTGGAGATCCACATGGCAGTTATTACGGTTCTACCGAAGCTGTGAAGCAGACACATAGTGATTATCAATGGGCTGGCTCTGATTTTGGGTTAGCGATGAAGTTAATGACCAAGGCCCTCAATCTTGCGTACAGAGATGCCTGGAGTAAAGATCAACAATCAGAATATGGTCACTTATTGAGTGAAACTAAACTTTGGGAACGTGTATATGGCCATTGACCTTGCCTCGTGCATCTAGACCCGGAAAGCACGGCAGAGCTGAGTCATTACTAAATTGTAGTCTTAATTTCTCCATTATCCGGTTTACATTGTGGAGTAGCTTGCTAAGCAATACATTGCATCTCTTTTTGGCCTTTTCATGAAAGTGCATCTCTTTTTGGCCTTTTCATGTCAGGGCTTTCGATGTTGCTTGCTCATCCCAGCCACTGTTTGTTTGTGCACCTTTGTTGACTCATAACAGATGTTGTTTGGACCAGATGTACTAAAAATCTATAGCTCCACAACAAAAAGAATATGGAGATATTCTGCTTTAACCTCTGCAGCCATACATTTCTCAACTAGTTCATATCTTCCATTCTTGTGCTGTGAACCTCTTGATTACAGAACAGTGGTAATGGACAAGCAACACATGATTTCGGCAAGGAACCCGCTCTTGGTAGCTCCACCATTGAAATGTATGCATCATTTCTACTGTGGACATTCTATAAGCTTCTTACAACAAATCCCATTTCAGCTCGCAATTCTGTAAAAATCAAGATGATAATTCCCTAAAGGGATACATATACAGCGATGCTTTCACAGAAATCTGGAGAGATAAGTATGCTTTATTTATATTACATGGCTTAGAGGACCAATCCCCAATTCGTCCTCGATCTCATCACCCTCCTCAAACAGTTTGAGGAACCGAGCCTGCTCTTGCTGCTTCTTTCTTTTTTGCCAATACTTGTATGCAGCTACCATAGCAAGAATCAAAATCACTGAAATTAAACCACTGATCAAAACTACAAGAGACCAGTGCATTCCCTTCTCCTTATTATGCAACGCAGAGGAGTGTTCTGAAGCTGATACAATCAAAAACAAATCAGCCAAAGTATAAGATTGTAAGAGAAATGACCAAAAATTCAGGCAAATTTGCATGTCCAAACACATCTAAGCATGCAGAAGATTTACGGATTCCTTGGAGAAAACATGGCCTACAGCCTGAAAGACATTTATATCCTCAAAGAAGTATTTACTTGAGTGGGCATTTATGACTAACACAGTTTTTACCTTACGGTGAACTATCGTCACACATGACAACTGCATATCCAAGAAAGCCATCTAATGGAATATCCCTACTTATTAACTTAGATTACAAAACCAGTTAAGGAATTTTTAATGGTCTAACTATAAAATTAAATTGCAACTCACTCCACAATGAGGCATATCTTTTTTGTTCATTTTGTGAAGAGGCATATCAGAAACATTCCAATGAAGAATTCCAAGCCCAATATCAATTTCTCCTTCCCACACCCACAACTTATTCCAACTGCAGCCAAGTACTAGGTGCACATTGATGCTGGCCTAGCCTAAATTATGGTGGGAGGAGCTTAGATAGATTTCAACCTTTCTTTTAACTTTAAAAAGCACATGCAAAATTGAACTCTTACAGAGAGTATACTGGATGAGTTTATCCATAGAAGAAGCTTCAGCAGTGCAGACAACAAGGGAGGAGGAAATTACAATAACAAGCAGTATAGTTTGCTTACCATTTTGAAGGCGCACACACTCTGGACACAAGAATGTGACATTAAATTCCTTCTCTTTCACACGATTATATCTACCGTCAGAACTTGTAAAATCAGAAGCACAGAACTCCCATTCATCAAATACATCATCTGACAATATGCTGTCATGCTCATAAATCCCACATCGCTTGCATTTTTTCTCCGTAAGTTCTGTTAAAGGCTGCAAATACCACAAGACCAAAATTGAATTGTACCTTTTTTGGGATAAACTTTCTGCAATAAACTAGATGTAAGAAGTAATTCAACTATGTAAATAAGTCAAATAATGACGAAAGAATCAAAATTTACGCGGTTTTACAACCAGATACATTGAACCAGCAGTTAAAATTTGAAGGCGGAAAATAAAAGAGACCAAGAATTGCTCTATCTGCAATTCTAGCTTCAGAATAGAAAATGCAAGAAACTTCTGTATCCAGTTAGGAGGTAAAAGAAGGGAAAGACATTGATGATGATGCTATAAAAAAAAAAAAAAATCAAAGTTATACTATGCCAATCATAATTCACAACCACCCTCTTAATACCTAATAAGTCAATTAACGAACCACATAACCAAAAAGTTATTTTCAAAACTAATTATTTCCGCAAAAATATGAAGTTCAGTCACCCGAACCTGCCAAGACTCTTCACCTTTGAATGAATACACTACATTCTTTTTCTTGACATCAGGCAAAATTGTCTTGTTCTCCCCCTTACATTGAAAGTAAACTGTTGGTTCTTTGAGCCACTCATGGGTTTTGTATATTTCGATGGAATCAAGCGTTACAACTGCACCCGCCATTAACTCTGCAGAATAGAAACATTACCACATGACGCAGTTGAGAAAGGTTGGCTGTAACCAGCGGCTGTTAAATCCAACCAAAGAAAGCAGCAGACTGCATCTATTCTTAGCATATTTGAATTCTCAAAAAAAAAAAAACAATTTGAAATAATTTAAATAAAAGCAGGGCAGATAAAAAATTATTTTCCAATCATCCACCAGTATTACAAGAACATAGCACTGATATCATGGGTAATTCGATTCGAGGTTTTAATCTCATAGAATAAACAAGAAAAGTGAAACTTTCGAAGAAATATTACCCGGAAACCATATTAGTAAAATGGAGAAGTAGAGGACGTTGACGTGAACCCTCCAAGGATTTGACCAACAACGCATCTGCATCTGCATCAATTTCTTTTTTCTTTACTAAATCTATCAGTTGGTAAAAGGAAAGAAAGAGATGAGAACAGCTTAACGACGCCGTCGAAGAAAACGTCTCTGGTAGCTTGTTTTTTCAAGTTTTGATTAAAGATCAAGTCAAGACTATAGCGGAGGAGGAGGAGGAGGAGGAGAGAGATTGATGACGTAAGGGACTGATCCGCGCTGGCGGGTCGTTCAACGGTCGTTGCGTTGCGTGGACAATCCGGACGGGCAGGCCGGTTTAGCCCTTTTTGTTGGACTTACCCAGCCATTGATGTTGGTCTATAAAACTTAAGCCCTCACATTCAGGCCCAACTATTCCATTGCATCGTCCATAGGAGCCCAACTTTTGTCTAACTATGTTCTTGTTGTACTAGTTAGTGGGTTCTTATACATCATTTTCTGGAAAATTTTATGGGCCTTGATCTATTATTCGGAATTTTTTTTCTTGGCGCCAGGCCAGGTCGTGGTATTGAAAGAGACAGTGCCCAATATGTTGCGGTCTTGCTGACTTGCTCCCCATATACTTGTGCCTAGCGGATGAGATAAAACTGCGCTACGCTCTTTATAGGTTTGACCAGTGAAGCTGAACAAAATTTGGCCATTGACCCCTTCACTTCTCACAAAAAAACAGCGTCACAACCATAATAAACCTCCACTCCACTACAGCAACTTAAGTTTGGGAATAGTGCAGTAATATTATCAATTATAATAATTGTTCAAACTCAAATTACATGAATTACGTCTTGTGATCATTATTTGTGATCCAAATACAGGAACAAATGTCAGCAGTTAGCATTATGTGTCAGGTTTTACAATTCTATCGACGGTGTGAAACAAAAATGAACAATACCGTGGGATAACATGGTAAGATTTGTCCAATGAAATGTTGCATATTAAGAGGCTAAATCCATTAAATAAACTTCTTCTTTCTTCCACCTCTGGTTTTCCTCGTTTCATGTTTGCTCTCGTGTCACGAGAGCGGCCACTGGACATTCATCAAGGTGAGAAGGACCCAATAGTCTTAATAAATCAAGAATTTTGTGAGACAGCAGACGAGCAGATCAAATGCAAATGTCGAGAGCCAAAATTCTTGCCGCCTTGCTCTTCATTTCGTTGGTTCATGGAATCATCCTCTCCACCTCTCAGGCAGAGGTGATTCATTCCATTCCACATGATCGATTGAGAAAAAGACGACTTCCATCCCAAAGGAACATCACGAGGCCATCGAATTCGGGGCCTTTCATGCCTATATTTGATTGGGAGCAGCAAGAATATGTAAAGGCTCACAATGACCTGAGGCGAACCGTGGGAATGCCTCCACTGCAATGGGATCCTAAGCTTGCTTTGTCCGCGCATTTATGGGGATTGGAGCGCCAGAAGGACTGCAATTACAGGAATCATTCTGGCAATCTTTTTGGGGAGAACACATTTTGGATGCAATACAAGGAGTTTACTCCTACGTCCGTGGTGAGCAAATGGTTCAGCGAGCAGCGTTTTTTTGACCATACAACAAATCGGTGCAAATGCCAGTTGGAAGTTGATGAATGCGAGTGCGGACATTACCTTAATGTCATATGGAAAACTACCAAAGCGGTTGGCTGCAGCTCCCCCATCTACTGCGCTCAAGGAAAAGGACTGCTCGTGGTCTGTAACTATGATCCGGCTGGAAATATTCCAGGCGTGAACCCGTTGAATCCTCTTCCTATTGCACAACATTAACTTCTCATTTGATCATCCCAAGCATCAACGTGTTAGAACTTAGAAGAACAGAATTGAAGGGTTCAACAGAAAATTGAATTGCCTTGTATTCTCTTCATTGATGCAAATTTGGTAATATGTCTTCAAGCCTTCGAATCCAATGCATGATTTCTTGAAAATGTAAGCTTCCTTTGATTGATAGTTCGGCTAAACTTTACATGTAATAATATAACTTGCTACTGTTATCCTTCTTCGTTTCTTGCATGCGTATCACATCGAATTTCTTGATTTCAATTATCCTGAAGTGCTATAAAAGCGTGTCTATTAATGGCCTTTAGACATGATTTCTAGACGATATGCTCAATTTAATTCCTTAATTCTGCAGCCAGTCAGGTTTCTTTGAAAGATTTAACGAGAGGGAGCAAATTCAAAGCGAGTAGGCTTTTGTAATGTTAGACGCTACTCTGAATCAGATTGCACGATAATAAGCATAATGGTTTGCAGTGTTGCTTAGTCTGTGAGATCATCCAGCGTGTCACAATTCAACTATAAAGGCTTATACAGGGAGTTCAAGAACACTGATCTTTTTTCATGCCAAATTATTGTATTAAAGACCTATGGTAATTTATTGCATTGTTGTTTTGGAGCAACCACAGAACAGACGAGACAAAACATAAATTAGCTAAATACATTCCCTGAGCAATAGTTCCAAACACTAAGATAGGTAACTGCTGATCCATTAATCTATGTAGATATGCAATACTACAAAATATGGCCTTTGGCCTCCCATTAACTATATGGATTGTAACTGCCTAACTACTTGAATAGAAATTTGAATCTGAGGCAGCCCCCACACTCTTATTATCAATTAAATAGGGCGGCTAGTAACCTGGAAATCCAGTTAGTCACTCTTTCTCATAGGACAGGCTAGGATACACAGATCAGCCTGAAATTGAAAGTAAAAGACAAAGGAAAAGAAAATTGGATGGTCCTATATGATTTTCCGCTTACTTGAGTGGAATTGCCAAGGTGAGATTGTACGTTCACCAAAATGAAATCACAGGACACTTAATCCTGAATCCTTAGAGATGGAGGGAAGTAGTCTTTGGAACTCAATTAGGATCGTTCTGAAATGAAAACCTTGGTCTGTAGTTGATAAGCTTTTGTGAAGAAAGATGGCCAACTCAGGTACGTAGACATGATACTGCTGACACGATACTCCACAAATCAACTATAAAGGCTTATACAGGGAATTCAATAACACTGATCTTTTTTCATGTCAAATAATTGCATTAAAGACCTAAAGTAATTTATTGCATTGTTGTTTTGGAGCAATAGTTCCAAACATCAAGATAGGCAACTGCTGATTCATTAATCTTTGTAGCTATGCAATACTACAAAATATGGCCTTTGGCCTACCATTAATTATATGGATTGTAGCTGCCTAACTACTTACATAGAAATTTGAACTGAGGCAGTCCCCCACACACTTCTTATCAATTAAAATAGGGTGGCTAGTGACCCGGAAATCCAATTAGTCACTCTAGGCAAAGGAAAAGAAAATTGGATGTTACTATTTGATTTTCCGCTTACTTGAGTGGAGTTGCCAAGGTGAGATTGTACATTCACCAAAATGAATTCACATTACACTCAATCCTGAGTCCTTAGAGACGGGGGCGAGGTAGTCTTCGGAACTCACCGAGGGTCATTCTGAAATGAAAACCTTGGTCTGTAGTTGATAAGCTTTTGTGAAGAAAGACGGCCAACTCAGGTACGTAGACATGATACTGCTGACAGTGGAAGCTCCAATAAGCATGTTCATGACCACAATCTGCAATTGAATAGCCTCCAAGGGGGAAGCTCCTCCCATTATAAGACCCGTCATGGCACCAGGAAGTGATATAAGACCTACAGTCTTAGCATTGTCCAACACTGGAGACAGGGCAATAACCAGTGACCTTTTCACCTGCTGGATTGTGGCCTGACGGGGTGTAGCCCCAAGTGCCAGTGCTGTCTCCACCTAGCAAAAGGAAGGAAAAAATAAATAAATAAATAAAACATAGGATCATACCAGAACTACTAAACACAAAAGCGAGGTCAAGTTCATTATCTACGAAGGTGAAATTCAGGAATCAGATTATAGTTGTAAGATTATGAGAATATAAAGGGCTGGAGCAACAGATAAGCCAAATAAGAGCAGATGAGTTGAGATAGCAGGCAACAGAAAATAGAGAGAACTTCTTAAGCTCATGTAGGAGCTGGAATCATGGAACCTACCAAGGTCGTTTGTATCTTGATGTCATCCCGGAGTCTTTTCATTGTAACTCCAGTGACTGTCATTGCATTGCCAACCATCATTCCTGCAACAGGGATGATATACCGAGGGGTGAAAGGGAAAACATGCAACAGAACTAATAAGACCATTGTCACAGATGTTCCAGTAAAGATGGACGCTCCTGCCACATACTTGCCACGGGGTACATGTTTGGCACGCTGACCAGCGGTGTAACCAGCAACCAACACCTGCAGTAGCGTACACAATAATAAGTTAAGGCTGATGTCAAAACTCAGACATTTTAACTAATCATATCCCAGAAACAGAGCTCTTGGCCTCAAATCCTAATCGAAGAGCCAAGCCACACCGTTCATTGACGTTAAAGGCTTAACTGATCATTGTCATTACATCATTATTGTATTTAATCTTAAGAGTCTGCATCAAGCCATGACCAAGTTGGGCAACCAAAATGTCTGAAGGCTTTAAGGAAGAATTTTCCAATACAGAACATTTTAATATCCAATAAGGTGTGTTTTTTAGGTTCCAACCAACATTTTATTATATTTCGTGTTGCGTCAGGTGTGATTTCATGCAAGTACCATAGACTAGTCAAAATGCCATCTGTCTCAATTTGCAAGTTGAATGTAGATTAAGTATTCCTTTTTTAAGTCATGCTGCATATACAACATTAGATTGCACAACAGCATAATTACTTTTAAATTCTCCAATCAGTCTGCACTTAGATTCCAAAGTGGTGCCAATACAGAGAGTTGACCAAAAGTCAAGAAAAATGGCTGAGGGGAAAATGTTAATGTATGGCTAATCGCATTAGGGAAGCAACGGTTTGGTATCTGAATTAGTCTTACCAGTTTAAAATTGGTGGAGCTGAAATTTTTCATCGATCAACCATACTTACTAAAGATTTCGAATTCTTATTTGTTCAATTACATTTTTGATCTACTGATACTGACTTGCCAGAAAGGAGGATGCACTAGCTTATTTGATCAAGTACATAATTGCACGTAAAACACACACATACACACACGTTAACAACTGTCACTACAGAAAATATTAGTCTACTTATCATTTATTTTTGACAATAAAAAAGAATAGGACAGACAAATGAACACGCAAATATTAATAATTCTTTGCGAAATAATATGCCTGAAATTGTATATAGCTGAAGGTAAAAACTAGAAATTTCCAACAGAAGATTAACGCTTTGAATAAAAAGCTTTTCCGAGTGGTTTTCTGTAATTGGGAAGAAGAAAACAGAACAAGAAGAGAGCCAATTTTAGATCACTGATTTAATGAGAGTAAAAGTTTTCTGGAAGTCGTCAACCACCAAAAATGGGCAAACAGAGCACGAAACCAATAAAAGGACAGGTTGCTTTTCTTCCTTGATCATTTCATCCATGAAAATCACGAAAGAATTAAATGAGACGAAACATACCATGAAAAGATAAGCCACAACGATCCAGATGCTGGTGTTCTGATTGAAGATGAACTGAAGAACAAATCCAATGATGGATAGCTGAAGAAAAGACCTGAAAATTGAATAAATCATTTCTCCCTCTAATCCCAACTTTTGCAAATAGGACAGCGCCATAGCCATCAGCACCACGACAAGTGCCGCAACTGGTTTGATCATACCCTTTGCAAACTCTTTCAGCCATTCCCAGTCCATAGCTAGACTCGTAGCTACTTCAACCGAATTTCAAGAAGAAATAAATAGCACTACTAATGAAGACAATAAACAAGAAAGAAATGCAATACAAGAATTCGAGGACTGCGGAGGAGTGAGGACTCAAATATATCTTACGTGATGATCTAGGGACACATGTTAGCGGGGCTGAGTCTTTGATAGTCTAGACTTTACTGGTGTTAGTAAAGACCTCCCCCTGATGGAGGAAAATTTTTATATAATCCCGTGGAGTGTCTATTTGAGGAATGATATTATTAATATGAGGTTGGCTTGGCTTTTTGTGTCAGACTGGCCATTCATTCTTGTGGGTTGGAAGCAAAGGACATGCTGTCACGGAAAGTAAACGGACGTACGTACGACCACATACGAAACTGGGGTCTACCTTTTTTTTTTAAAGAGATTTTTATGACTTTTTTTCAGTTTTCAAGCATCCGCACGTTGTGGGTCGACAATTAAATTACTCCTGGTTTTGGGATGAGGTGGCTTTTGGTTGTAATTTGTAAGCCTCAGCCAGTATTAAGTGTAAGTTATTGGTTACTAAGGTTGCGTTTGGCTCAACTGTTAAGAGACAGCCAGTGTTAAACTGTTAAGTTACAATTACTGTATTGCCTTTAAAACTCCTCTAACCATTGGACTTAAGTGGCCACTACTAAGATTTTAAAGTTAGGTCGAACCTGTCTCCTATTCAAATTCTAGTTTAGTGCATATTGCAATTATCTGGTCCTAATAGTAATAATGGTTCAATCTTCAGTGGGTTCTTCTTATGCCCAATTGAGCCTTCCCTCGACAGGAGTAAGTTTTTTAAAACTCCTCTAAACCTTTCTTTAAAATAAAATAAAAATTAACAGCTTGATATCGGTTAACTCTTTGTTTTGAAGTATCAAAATAAAAAGCTACCGAATTTAATGTCCATAATTTTATAACAAGTATTTGGGCAGTGCTTACACACAAATATTTATTATATTTATTGCAACAAGGCACTTTGCGTATTTAAATTATTTTTGTAAGAAGTGGAAGCCCACTGAAGTAGTGCTCATTACTCACCCTCCACTGCAAATAGTTTTTAACTACCCTTTGTTTCTATTTAGTAATCTAGGTTTCAGTTTGCTTTTTAGTTAATATTAATTAATTCTGTAGTTTGGCTTCTGTGATGGACTATAAATTAAATTGACTTAGCGACTATTCTCTAGTTCTTTTTAAATTCAGATGCTTTCTTGGTCTGATTAATTGTTGCAAAATTCGACTTTAATTTAAGGGAAATTACTAAAAGATGTTTTTTTTTTTTTTTGACAATTCGGGAAAAAGGAGAAGGGGATCCAACCTTACTCAACCCAAACTGAAAGCAAGAATGGGAGACTAGCCCCTCCTGATCCAAGAGACGAATGGGCCCGCTTTATGTTTTGGCAGCAAGATGGAAAACCATGTGGGTATTCTTCAGCCATGCAGGTAAGGGATTTCAATTATCAATTTTTGGCCTTTTATAAATGGAATAATTTAACACCCCTCTAATTTGATTTATTATGCTTACACCCTTTATTTTTATATGTTGCATAACAAAACAACCCATCCTAAGAGAATGTAAAATTTTATACTTAACTTACCCTTTTGATAGCCTACGAGCAGTTTATTTAATTAGATAAAGGGCTCTTACAAAGCAATTAGGAAAAAAAAAAACAGCAAATATTGGATTTACCTAACAAATATTACAACACTTGATGTTTGAGGTTGAGGCATTATATTCATATTCTTTTACCGGTATAAAATACCTACCACTCCATCAAATTATCTGTCTCATATATTTTTATCTTCACATAACCCATCTTATTCCTAAAAGCTACAATAATTTATCCTACTAACAATCTCGCAAATATAAACATAATGAACAAATTGATAAAATAAATAAATTGCAATTCATTCTTTCACATATTGCATTTGATCAGAAAAATTGACACAAGACTTATAGACCACCATGATTATTTTACCAAAAATTTTATATACACGAGCATAACAAATAAATCAATCAAAAGATTTTTTTAAAAATGTTTTTCTTCTTTTTTTAAGTTGTCATTTAAGTTTTTTAGTAAGAACATTCTAGTCATCAAGTAAGAAAGGTTGGTGTAATACTTCAAATTAGGAGGGTGTTAAGTGTCAAAAACCTCAGAGGAAGTTTCTTAGGGGGCGCTTGGTTCGTGGAAAGGAATCGAAATCGGAATCATTCACTTTAAAATTAGAATGAAGTTTTTCATTTCAATATATTTGCTCGGTTGGATGTTAGAATCAGAATCGGAATCATTCATTTTTTAAAAATTTATGATCATAAATCATCTAGTTTTGATGATTAACAAATAAATGATGATATCTACTAATGATTTATTATAACAAAACAATTGAGGAAAAAAAAAGAAGTCAAAGTTGCAAAATTTTTAGAAATTATTCCGATTTCCTCCAATTGAATCAGGAATAGAAGATTGCAAAATTTTTAGAAATGATTCCAATTCCCATGAACCAAGTAGCCCCCCTTTTTTTTAAAATCATATTCTATTACAATGAGGGGTCTTAAGAAAAAAGGGTAATTGAATTAGAGGCCTCTTGCTGCTTCTATACTGTACTTGCATGGTGTCCTATCAAGACGCGACAATTACAGGAATTGAACCCCAACCACTGGAGAGATAGTGTCCTGTCAATATGTGATAATGGTAAGAATCGAACCTTCAATCATTAAAGAAGAGTCACAAAATTGTAACTGTTCGACTCACTATTTCTTTATAAATTATCCCTTTTATAATTTGGTGCTTGCAAGCACGAAGCTCGATGAGAACGGTTTTTTTTTTTTTTTTTCACGTAGAAGAAGTGCAGTTGAAAACAAAAGAAGTTGTGCTGCTGAAAACAAAAGAAGATTAAATAATTAACCACTGAAAAAATAGCTAAACAATATGCCATTGGTCAGGTAGTAATTGATCTTAATATCAAAATATAATTTGTCGTAGTTGATGTTTGAGGTATATTTGTTTGGGAATGGTTAAATAATCTTACGATTATCTTTTGATAGAACTAAGGTGTTGTATGGTTTAGGGGAATTAGGAAGGGAATAGGTGTTAGTAGTAATGATACCTTATTGTTGATATTTGTAAAATAATTATCACTATCTTTCAATCAGAATGAAAGTGATTAATTGGATATTTATAATTTATCTCAAAATACTATTTCTATCATACTAATTAAACCTTTTAAGGGAAATGATACCCATTCTATTATCAAACAAAACATGTTGGAGCAATCGTCAAAATTCACATTCAAAGTAAGGTTAATGATATTCATTGTGATAGTAATTAAGGAATTTATAGTAATAGTGATTGAGAAATTTGAACAAATGTCTCCTGAATACTCTTTACAACCCTTATTTATTTATTTATTTCCTTGCGGAATTGCAATAAGTAATATGGTTTCAGCACCGTTCACATGTTAATCACTTGAGCAACTTATTTTTTAGTTTCTTCTTTTCTCAAACATTTTGTTATTTTTGACTTATTTTTCCGGTAACAAATATAAAAATTAAATTATGATATTATTCTAGAACAGCACTTTTGTTTTTGTCCATATTTAAATTTCTCAAAGAATAATTTTTTTAATTCCTTCTATCTCCCTCTATAATCGTGCTTAGATTGCAATTAGTTTCCTATTCTATATAAGTTATTGCTTCTCATTGATTATTTTTTTCCTTTTATTATTTTTATTATTTTTCATTTTCTTTTGTAACCATATGCTCAAACTGTTTAAAAAAAAAAGGTCCAATAAAAAATTAATATTTTTATGTTTTTTCAAAGAGAGATCATAGACACAAAAAAAGAAAAAAAAAAGAAGAAGAAGCATACCCAGTCCAATGTGTTAGCAACCACAATAATGATAGATTATTTGAGAAACATTAATCCTTCAAACATCTCTTGAAGATCTAAATTATTGGAACTACAAATGCAAGCCACTGTTGTTTTTAAATATTTGAATTGGTTTTATAGTATGAAGAAATTCAAATGCTTATTATTATGGTTGCTCATACGATTTGATGCCATGAATTATTGAAAAGCTATGGGGATGATTTTTTAATATTATTTTTTCTTTTATTCCACAGTGCTTCATGCTAATTTTATTTGTATGTAAGACCTATTTGGACAATCACATGATACATAAATAAAAAATATATATATTAACTATTCTTTTTTCAAATATAAATTTTTAGTATTTTGTTTTTTAGTAACAAGTGATCCTAACGAACACATGTTAGCTGGGAGTAAGACCTTTTGCTTTTGTCTGATGCTCATCTGTAGCAGTATTACTCAGGCAAGTCATTTATTTTAATAAATGGTGATTAGCTTTTTGTTAACAGAAGAAGAAGAAGAAGAAGAAGAAAATCACATCTATTATCTAGGGGAGGTAGCAAGATTTATACATATGGATCATACCAAATAATGTTTTTATCAACACGATTAGAAGATACCCATCCCGGACATGATTCCCGAATCCATTTTTTAATGCATCCCACACCGGACAAGCGCAGAGCAGAAGTTGAAAAAGGATTAATGACCCCCCAAAATCTGATTGTTTAGCTTATTAATTACACTTTAGGGAAGTACTTTATCACGGCAAAACAGTCTCGTGAATACCAACGGTGCTAATTCCCCAGTAACCAGCAAGAAACCAGCAAGGATAGTTATTCTCGCAGAGAAGAGATCAGTACTGCTGTCAGCTAATAATGTATTGACAGTTGATTTTACCAAACCGAACAAAGCCCCCAAATCAAAAAGAGCCTTGGGAGTTAGAGATTGTCATTGCACATATATACCTGGCTAGATGCGATAAGCCCAAGTATTATTCTTTCGTTGATAGGCAATGCACCGCTGAGGTGCGATTGAAGGTACCTGTCGGCGATTCCGTCTTGGGACGTGGCGGGACCATCACATCACATGAGAAATCTCTTTGAAACGTGTATATAAATTATACAAAGGAATAATTTCAGAAATCTCTCCTGAGATTTTCTGATAATATCACTTAGCACCCTTCAATTTTGAAAAACATCGACTTTCTTTTTTCGTGTTGTAAATTTACTAAAGAAAGTAATCCTCACAAAATATTTAACCAATCCATAAAATAATAAAATACAAAAAAGAGAATTATAAAAATTTCTTCTCAATTCTCGTTTCTCGATTCATAATATAAAACAATAATAAGATCAAAAAATTAATTGACAAAGGGTACTTTAATTTATCAAAAAGGGCATTTATAGGGTAATTTTGCTCATCGGTGTGTTTTGTTACAAATCTCACAAGAGATAAGTGAAATGTTTAAAAGGTGAAGGAAGGCTCTGCAATTATTTGAAACCTCAAGGGTAGTGTCCCATTATATTAAATCCAGCATTTTCTTATCTTTTCTCAGAATTGAATCCAATGCAATGCTAGATACTCCCGAAGAGTACCTCCTTGCCAACTAGTGGTGCTTTAATTAGCAGCACTTGTGTGGGAATTTCCGTGTGGAAACCGTGGGCATAACTTCTCCAATTTTAATGATTTGGTGCATCAACTATCACGTTTTATTAAGTATTCACCCTAATCAGTCGTTTTCATAAAAAGCATCCGTATAAATCGTAGTATCATCTGGTCTTGGTCGGACTGGCCAGAACCATTTGCTCAGTGACCCTCCTTTGCAAAAAGGTTGAATGGTGTTGAGTAATTGAATTTTGATACATTTTAATTTCTATTAATTATACGATTTAGGTGTCTCAAAAAAAAAAAAAATTTTGTTTGAAGCTGAGAACTATTATCTAGATAATTTCACAACAATTGCGAGAATTGATTTTCCAAGTAGATTGCCATTTTCGATTGAAGTTGGCATGGGGACTCTTTCTCTTGGTTTTTACCAGTTGATATTCCTTCTACTTGGTTTGGTTTGGGTGCAAGGAAGCTTAAATCGATTTTCACACAGCGAGGGAAGTAAATTCATCTAAAACCACGCCCGCCCCCCCAATCCTCACCCCCTGCCCCCCCTACGGGCCACAACATCCTTTTCCTTTCTCTCCTTTCCTCCCTCTCCAAACCACAGGAGAAAAAAAAAAAAAAAACCGCTACGTATCACATTGCTTTTGGGTTAGAGGAACAATTTTGGGTCTCTCTCGAGGCCAGCACTAGGCCCACAAAGTTTGGGCCATTTCCTACTCGTATTCCCTCCCTTTATGACAAGACGACGTCGTCAGTACCCGCAAGTTCTGTAGTCACTCACGGTAGTCTCAGGCTGCTAACCTTGCTTCTCCACCCAGCAAACTCCATAGCCGAAAACTTCTGCTTTTTCCATATCCCTTGGCTTTCATTTTCCGGCAACCGAATATGAGTTTATTCCGAAATGCGACGAAATCGAGCCGTCTGATTAGACTGGGCCATCAACATCAAGGGCTGCCGTCACTTCTCCGCTACTCGCCCAGACTATTCTCGACTGAAGCCGAACCACCAAGCCAAGACACGACTTCTGATTTATTTCTTCAAACGCCACCCACTGGTTCTCATGAATTTTTAATTTTCACACTTTTATTATCTCGTTCATTCCCCCTCCCCCCCCCCCCCCCCCCAACCACTTATAATATGATTATCCAGTTGAGCTAAGATTTAGGGTTCAGGGTTTTAGAGCTACTCTTATATTTTGGACTAGTTTATAAGTTTTGAGCTTCCATTATATATAAATAAGATAACTTATCTTTGTAAGTTGTACTAATAGTTTATCAAAAATGCGGGTTTACTTTAAGGTTGTCTTTGGTCCTCCTAGGAACTGGAATTGAATTCTGTAGAAATGATACTCAGATCCTACAGGATAAAAGACCAATTCCAATTCCATTTCCGTTTTCGTTTCCATAAAGAACCAAAATACACCACCTTAAAGTTAGCTTCTCATCTTCTGGAAGTTAATACAAATTTGTTTATTTCTATTAAAAAGTTTGATCTAGGTGAATGCGATGTATGACTTGACCTTGACTTGGTTATAAATGGTTTACACTAAACCTGTGTTAGCTTCTCATGACAGAAACTCTTTTTGACAAGCGTAACAATTGAACCTTTGTTGAACTTTTTTTGATATTTCTGATTGATGGTAGGAGCAATCTAGTATCCATTATAACTTTTTTTTTTTTTTTTTGGGAAGTGAATTTTATTTATGTGTATACTATCTCTCTTGTATTAAACACCTTTTTTTTTTTTTTTGAGTTGGTATTGAATTTTACTTATGT
>JAMWEH010002492.1:0-19615 GCA_024721245.1 Mitragyna speciosa | reverse complement strand
CTAAATGAATGGTCAAATGCACCATTACAACAAAAAATGAAGGTGAAAACACGCACTTCTAACTGGCATAACACAACAGCAATTTCTTTTTCCATGCGAAGCAATTCCCGAGGACAAAGAGCTTTAGAGCATAAATCTCTAAAAGTATCTAGACAGCTTTATCAAGGGGGACCGCACCGATTTTGGAAGAAGTTTTCTATAACATAATGGTAACAATTGTTGCATCAATATGTGATTGTCAGTGACTCTTAAGTCCGGAAAGTTTGGGAGGCTTCAAATGCACAGACTTTGAAATTGTGGCTGAATAACCATCTGGTACTTTAACCTTTTTCAGAATTTTGCAAAACAACTCTTTCTCCTTCTTATCCAAATGGAAACAAGTTGGAGGTAAGTACGCTCTTCCAGACTCATCTATAATAGGATGAAGGTCTGCTCGTATGCCCATTTCTTCCAAATCACGTCGTACGCCGAGGTTATCATACTTCCCATCTACATTCAACAATGTTCTAACAATATTCTCACACACATTTTTTTCAATATGCATGACATCAAGACTAATGACGCAACAAATTGTTCTTCCAATAAGGCAAGTCAAAAAAAATGCTTTGTTTCTTCCAATTAGAGGGTAACTCAGGATTATCATTAACTTCTTTTCCATATTTTATTTTATAAGATCTCAACTCTTCCAAAATCATAGCTCCAGTCAAGCGAGGTGGGGCAACTCCATGTTCTTCCTTTCCATCAAAGTGACGTTTATCCTTTCGATATGGATGATCTTTTTCAAGAAATCGCCGATGACCCATGTAGCATTGTTTTGAACTATTCCTTAAATGTTGTGACACGTTGTGCTTATGACATACTGGACAGGCTAAATAACCTTTAGTGCTCCAACCAGATAAGTTAGCATATCCAGGAAAGTACACTAACGGTCCACAATAAAGTAGCACGCATCTGAAAATTCTGCATGGATGATGCATCATAGGTGGTAATACATGTGTCCCACAGTTCCTTCAACTCAGCTATGAGAGGTTGAAGGTAAACATCAATGTTGTTCCCAGGTGCATGTGGGCCAGGAATAAGCAGTGACAACATAAAGTATGGCTGTTTCATACACATCCACGGTGGCAAATTATAAGGCATCAATACTACCGGCCATGTACTATGATTCACATTCATATTTTTAAATGGATTAAATCCATTAGAAGCCAAACCCAATCTGACGTTACGAGGATCTTCAGTAAATTCTGGATTTTGGTAGTCAAATGTTTGCCAAACCGGAGTATCTGCAGGATGTCTCATTCGACCATCCTTAACACGACCCTCTTCATGCCATTTCATGAAAGATGCAGTTTTAGATGACATGAAGAGACGCTGCAATCTGGGTTTAAGCGGAAAGTGCCACAAAATCTTGTAAGGAACTTTCCTTTTTTCACCAGAAGGATCATCCTCTGATGGCACCCACCTAAGATGCTTGCACGTGTCACATTTTTTCTTTGATTCGTTGTTTCTCCAATACAATGTGCAATCATTAGGACAAGCATCATATTTTTCATACCCAAGTCCTAATTCTTTCATTATCTTTTTTGCTTCGTAATAAGAGTTAGGTAGATTGACACCCTCTGGGAGTGCTTGCCTCAACAAATCAAGAAGCATGTTGAATACAGAATCAGGCATTTTGCTAAGACACTTAATATGCAACAAGCGCACCAAAAAAGAAAGTTTAGAGAATTGTGGGCAATTTGGATAAAGGGGCTGTTTCGAATCATTTATCAACTTAAAGAATTTCTCAGCATCAACATTAGGCCGTTCTATTTCTAATCTTTCTTCCATATCTGGGTCTTGGTTTAAAACTCCTAATGCATCTTGCAATAACCCCTGCATATCATCTACGGCATTGTGTGAAGAGACTCTTTCCGAAGGACCATGTGAAGATATATGATAGGTACTCGAAGATAGCTCTCCATGAGCTATCCATTGAGTATACCCTTTAATAAAGCCTTTCCACATCAAATGTGATTTAGCTTGCTCTCTTGTGACAAATATTCCATTTCCACACCTAATGCATGGACATAAAATCATCTCCCCTATACTCCCATTAGCAAATGCAAAATCAAGAAAATCTTCTAAACCAGCTTTATATTCAACACTTGATCGTGACATATTCATCCATCTTTTATCCATGTTTACACAAATTCTAATTGAAAAACAGAATCTCCATTAGCATCTGAAAAAAATTCTACCAAAATTATTACTACTTTTTGCATCAAACAGTTACTTTAACAAGAAAACTAATTCTAAGGAGATCAACAAAAGCCATAAATCCCTCAATAAGTAGTAAAAAGCAGTAAAGAGTTAATTGCATGGTAATGGGCTAGAAATCAAAATTTCATTTCAATAATTGAAAAAGTAAAAAAATTAAACAAGAAATTATTACCAAAGACATCTAAAATTCAAATAGAAAGATTAGAATCTAGCTTACTAGTCATAGCTCTAATGTGATTGTTTCATTGTCAATTAGAAGGACTTTAATTTCTATTGACCCATCATTTGAATCATTCATAGCTCAAAGAATTAAACAATTTAATTCGGCAAGTCACGTGCATGTACTGATGGATCAGATGGAAAGATTTTGAGCTCTGAAGTCTACAGCATCACTTCGCAATTAGGCTTTTTAATAAAATACTAAGAATGAAAACACTGACCATGGTTATAATATTGTATTCCCCTTTCAATTGTGGACTACATGGTCAGCAAAATATAATAATTTGCCATCGAAAATCATTATAATTAGCAGATTAGGACTCAATTAAGAAACAATTACCATAATGTGTCTGTATACATATATTTTATAAAAAGCTAAGCTCTCGTTTGAGGAAGCATATGACGTCTAAACATACTATATTTTTCCATTCAAAAATAAATGAGACTATTAATTGTTAAATATCCAACTAAAGGCAAAGGACTTGTTAAGATCATTCAAAAATTTCAGCTTGGTATTGTGGGAATTTTTCCAAGTGGCTCTAGTGTTTGATACTTTGTCCTTGTAGCATTGAAGGGGAACACATGTATTGACTTAAAGAAGGGAAAAAACATTGCAAATCAGATCATTTTCATTCATTGCAAATCATATCATTTTCATGGGATTCCATCTTGCAAACATCGGGGTTGTTATGGGGTTGACTTTAGAAAAGTCTACTACTTTGCACTTTACTTTTGGTCAGTGACTACTGTAAATAAGTTTTATTGACTTTTACAAAGGTTAACTATATATCACTAAGATTAAACAGATGCTAGTTTATCTAGTCAAAAAATAAAGGTACCTCCTATTTTGGCAAGCTATGGTAGTACGGTATTTGTTTTTGTATGCGCTTAAACTAATTTAATCTCTCTTACTGAAGCTACTCCTCAACCTAAACTATTTCAGCTAGTGAACTACGTACAAAGAATAAATATAAACATCCAGCTAAGGTAAGGACTTGCATGAAGTTAATTTGGAATTTTATGGGCTTTAGGCAAATGTAAAGCCTAATGGCAGTGGGGATAATTAATTCCAATGAATGAGTACTTCTTTCTACCAATTCGTAGCCCATTAACCTATCTACACATATGCAAAAACTAACACAAAAACTAACATTTGCATAGGATTTTTTGCATTCTCCATTTGGTCATCCGTCTGACTTTCTCCAAACTCAGTTAAATCGATCCTTAGGTTAACGGATTGTACATGGCCGCTGCCCATTAAAACTGGGTAACATAAGTAGAAATTACCTGTATCTGATCTTTATGCTTCTCAAAAAAAAAAAAAGATTTTTATATTTTGATTCCTTCAAGATTTTCATGGAATTCTAGGAAGACCGGTTTGTACCACATTATTGCCTATTTAATTTTACATGTTTTCACCATTTTTTTTATCGGAATAGTGATTTTTTAATTATGACTACATTTTTGCCTACGGTTTTTTATGAGGGGAAATATTTGGAAATATGTAATTTTCATGTGAAGAAAGCAATACCCAGGGGTGAGCAGCTTCAAAGTAAATAACAACACAGTAGGAGTTTGGTTAGCAACAATAGAACTATTGCTAGGAGTGACGACAAGTTTAGGACTAAAAAGATTTTTCTAGGGACTTTATCAGCTAATCTAACTCAAGAAGAATTGAAGAATTAATTTTTAGAAATTTGGTAGCATTAATGATGTAACGTGACTCATGGCTTTATTACTTTTGCATCAGAGCATGCTATTAAGAAAGTTGTGCAAAATAATTTCCACCAATTGAGTGATAAACTAGCAGAAATATAAAGGACTATACCAAAAGGATCTGAACTGTTACAAAAGGCATAACCATGGGTGGTTTATCTTGTTACTTTTTTATTAATTGCATAGGTAGTTTGAATTTTTTAAGAGTTGTCCACTTAAACTTAGTTGGGAGGGAGATGAATGGGTTGGTTTTGTTTAATCATTCTCTAATTTTGTTATGTAAAATTAGAATCTGCTTATGTAAACATAAATTAATCTAAGAATTTCTCTACAGTATTTGTTTTTGTGTGTGCTTAAACTAATTTAATCTCTCTTATTGAAGCTACATAAATGCTACTTATGTCATGCCACATGACTGCCCAAATACTAAAAGTTATTAATAATATGTTTTTCATTGGTAGATAAGGTTTGAGGACTCATTTTTTGAAGAGTTAATGTGTCAACCAAATACGTTCATTCAAAAGAAAACTGTACGAAAATCATTAAAGCATCAATCAAGAGGAAAACTGTAGCAAAATCATTAAAGTATCAATCAAGATAAAATGTAATCTATGGATAACTGCTAGTTATTTTTTCTAATGTAAGTAGCAAATAATTGTGATGCATCAAATTAGTACCTCCAAATCAATAATTTTAATATAATGACAAACAATAATCCCTGAATTTCAGACAAGGTTAACTAACTAGCATTGGGTTCATTAAAATATTACAATTAATTAACATGAATCCAGCTGACAATTTGTAAAAAGGAAATATCATGGAAGAGGTATTTTGACTTAAGTGCACTAACGGAAAATCACGGGCATCCTAAGAGAGACTTGGCAGTTCAAAAAGCAATAACAAAATATTCTCATCTATCAATTAACTATAAACCCAATTTAATGACCAAATTTATATAATCAACCAAGGCCTCTTTAATTATTCTCTATTTCACTCTTAGGAAATTCCTTTCTCATTCACTACCGAAACTAGTCCGTTGACAACTCCCCTATTTTAGAATATCCAGTTCTATTGCAAAGTAAGGGCCGGCCTTTGAAAGAAAGTCACCTATTCTTTACCCACATCAAATAGCGTGGATGTGGTTGACAATCATTATTTGCCACATAAAGTAATTCCTTTATGGTTTTGTTGGCAATAATTAAATCTTTGATTCAGAGTTAGCATATATCAATGTTCATAGTGATGTTTGATTGGGCCATTAAACAACAAAAAATTGACAAGCACCGGTTTGTATAATGATATGCTAAAAAGAGTAAACCCCAAATATATTTGAATGTAATATATAAAATAAGGGCAGGATGTATAACTTACTTAAAGAACAGATCTTTCTTGTCGATTGGTGGTGATTGGCGGTGGCAATGCCTTATCGGTTGGTGGTGATTGGCGGCTGCAATTCCTTGTGGGTCCTTGGAGAGCAGCGGTGGTATATTTCAGGTGAAAGGAAATTGGAGGAAGAGCTCAACGGGGTTTTCTAATATTGTAGAAGGGAAGGATTGGATAAGTACAGGATAAAGAGCTGTGATAAGGATTGGAAAAAATGAGGGAAAATTTTAACTTTTGGAGAAGAAACCGTCTCGTCTTTTTCTCTTTGCTGTGTTTCTTCCCCAATTTTCTCTTTTTTCAATATCCCACTCTTTTTAAAAGCCCCCACCTTTTCCTAAAACTTTCCCGCTATATTTTAGAAAAACTTTTCTTTTTAGTTTTGATCATTTTCTCAATCTTTTTAATGACACTCTCCAATAAGTGTACAATAAACTACTATACTAACATTCAACAAAAAGTGTGTGTATTCCACATTTTTTTAAATGTTTCCAACCTTTTCCAAAAATTTTCCCGCGACATTTTGTAAAAAATTTCCTTTTTGATACGATGTAGTTTTTATCATTTTTTCAATCTTTTTAGTGACACTTTCTAGTGAGTGTTATAATAAATTAAAATAGTGACATTCGAAGAAAAGTGTCATATTAGGTGTATATCCCACCTTTTTTGGAAAAAATTTTATTTCTAATACGACGTAGGTTTTATCATTCTCTCAATTTTTTTATGACAATCCCTACTGAGTGTCACAATAAATCACTATGATGACGCTAGGAAAAAAGTGTCATATTAAATGTGTGACTAAAGACTTCTTTTTTAGTAGTGTTAGTTTATTTGACCTCGCAGATTCGAGGACGAATCTTTTCAAGGGAGGAGGGATTGATGTGATCCTAGGAGTGCTTACAATCTTGATGCTTGGACATTCTCATGGAGCAACTCGTTTGGACCAAGATGAGATCAAATCATGGTTGATCATGAGGGGAACGTTCAAGCTTTGTGACTACCATGGTGTAATTCGTGACTTTGGGCCTCTCAATGGACTTGGTGATCAAGCTATTCAAGTGTGTTCATTGGGCCAAGAATTGGAGCTTTGGTTATGGATCAAGTTCAACTACAAAGAATCTTCACAACTTAGTATTTGGGCTGCTCAAATGGATACATGGATCATCAAAGCCCAACTAGTCCAACCTATATAGCATTAAGTTGAAGATTGAAGCCCAATATCAAATTGAAGTTGACATTTTGGTCCATTGGGCTTTGGAGCTTGGACGACCAGCCCAATTGCATGTTTGGAGGTCATTTTTTATCTTTCTAGAACTTAGCTATTTTTGTGTTTTAAGACTTCCAATTTAGTTACAAGTTGTTGTAAGTTAAGTGTTTCAATTAGTTAATGTTTAGGTTTTAGTAGTTGCTTTAATTTCTAAGTTCTAGAATCATCTATGTAACCCTATAAATAGGGAATACTATTCATACAATTTTTTAGATGATTTTATTCATATTATTATTGTGAGTTCTCAAATTGAGAGTTTCTTTGGTTCTTTGCTGATTAAGAACTACCTCATAATCTTGTCAAGTGATTCCAAGATCAAAACCCTAGTTTAGAGTTTCTTTCTTGTTTGATTAAGTCCTTTAGAGCAATTAGGTAGGCATATTGAACTCGCTCAAATTGGTCTTACTTGAGCACTTTGAAGGGTCGAAATCCTCCAAGGGAAAATTCGAAACTTCACTTGGATCTTCAAGCAACTCCACGTTCGTCCGCGCGTATCACCCGTGCTTACGATTTTTGGGATGCGACAAGTAGTAGATATTGCTGCCATGAAACTACAATTGAAATTATTGTAAAAAAATAATAATTTGAAGAAAATAGTTGGAAACAAATTCGAGCAGAAAACAAGGAATCAACTTTTTGTTAAACCAAGGCCAGAGACTCAAACTCAAATTTCAAACCATCACAAAGTATCGTGACAAAATTATAGAGAAAGAAAATCACCAAAGAGTGCCGCCACAAACCCTAGTGCGCCGCCCTTATTGTGCCGCCACCTCCTTTTCTCTCTCTCCCTAATTGTTAGGTCTTCATCTTCTCTTGTGTTCTATACATAATTCAAGGGAGCTGGCACTCAAAAGTTAAAGCAAGCAAGCCCGTAGAGGTTCCCACAAGATTGTGTTCATAAGGATACTGTTAGAGGCTCGACACTTGGTGGGCTTTTGTGGTAGACCTATCTCGTCACCGAAGGATCCAGCCTTTTGAAGCATAGAAATCTTTTGTATTTGAGGTAATATTCGTGTAAAACCCCTTGTAATCATGTAGATAGATCAAAGAGATTTATGAAATAAGGTAATAAATTTTTATTTTTTCACTGTGTCACTTGCATTAGTACCTTACAAAGTCACATCTATTTTGTGATTTTGTGTACTTATTGTATGGCAATAACGAAAGTAATGTAGCGAAAATTTAAAAATATTATTACCTTAACCACGGATCACTTTGATATAATCTATACGATTAAAGGGGGTTTTAACATAAATATCTCAAGCATAGAAGATTTCTAAACTTCAAAGGGCAAGATCCTATTTAGTGAAGGTGTTGATTTACCACAAACAGCTCTGTTAGTGTAGAACTGCCAACGGTATCCACATGAACACGATCTTTAGGAACCTTTAGGCTTGCTTGCCTTGTCTTTTGAGTTTTAGCTTCCTTGAATATTTGTGAAGAACACAAGAAGAAGAGACTCTAACTATTAGGAGGAAGAGAGAGAAAGACGCCATAAAGGTGTGGTGGCAATCCTTGGAAGTTTTTCTCTCTCTAGGTATTGTCTTATGTTGCATCAATCTTTTAATAGTCAAGGCATAAGCATATTTATAGGAGAAGTATCCTAGTCTTTAGAAAATAAGACTATTAAGAAACCAATAGGATTAGGAAACTTATCATAATAGGATTGGGAAGCTTATCTTAAGCAAATCCCATTCCTTTAGGAAATCCCATTCCATAGGGAGACCAAATACCTCTTTCCTAAATATTTGGAAACCTTTTCCATCAAGACTTGGATATTTATAAATAAGTCCTTTAAATTAATTTGTCACATAAATTAACCCCATAAGTATCTTATACTTATCTTAATAGCAATTTAACCCAAAGAACATGTTCTTATTGTGTGTGACCCATTAGGTTCTATTCACGCTGGCAATAAGTACAAATTATAACTCATTAATAAATTAATCAAGATTTGCACTTATAGATCATGAGTGGCATCTAGCAATACATCATGACCACCCAAGTGAATAGGAAAGTCATATGGTAGATTACACCTATCAATGACAATGTTACCGTGTAATTAATATCCTTTCACAACATTATATCCCTATTAGTCTAAGCGTGTAGTGCACACTCTTTAAATGACTAATTAATAATTTCTTGTTCCCAAAATATAACTCTATATAAAAATATGACCTTGAAATGCTTTAAAGTCATACTTTCACTTTTGCTCAAAAGATTATTTAAGTTATATTTTAATAAATAGCCAATACGGGATATACTCTCCTACTATTAAGAGTGGTGAATCCTATATTGATTACTCACTATCCTTCCATGCTTCATACTATACTCAATCTCTACCATATGGACTACTCTTTTACGAGCATCAAGCAACAGAGTCAAAATATAGCAATCTACACTCAAGATACTATGGTAATCTCAAGTCAAATAATCACTTTTACCATTACTATTAAGAGTAAAATTAATTGGCACTATGAATGGTGACTCTTGGCAGATCAATCTAATGAACTTGTTCTCTAACAAGCATCCACATTGTAACACCCTAGAAATGCACTTACAAGAGACATTTTTCTTAGTTAGGGTTAAGTGTTAATCCTTGATTTATTAGTTGGAAGATTTCTTGAGTTAATTAGGTTAATTAGCTAAGATTTTCATTATTAAGCAAGAACACCTAAGTACTAAAGTTAGAATAATTTTACTTGACCATTTAATTTATATTAGTGTTTAAATTTTGATTAGCTCATTTTACTATTTTCTAGTCTTTTGACTACTTGAATTTTAGCTCAATTTTACTCAAAAATTTCACTTATTTTCTTGCTTTATTTTCTTTTCCCTTGGCTGAAATTTTTCTCTTTCTTTTCTTTTTCTCTTGGCCGAAAATTCTTCTCTCTTCTCTTTTCTTTTTGGCCGAAATTCTTTTTCTTTTTTTTTCTCCTTATGGCCGGATTTCTCTCTCCCTATTTTACTCTCTTTTTGCTTTAATAATTTGTGTCTTAATATTGCTAGTATTAGGTGATAAGAGGTTAATGAGTTCTACCAATCAAATTGATCCAAGTTAGCTACTCTTGCATTAAAAGACTACCTCTTCACTTTATTCTTGTTAGGTTTTAATTGGTTAATCTTTTTCCCACCTTTTCTTTATTTCTTTTCCATTTTTCCTAGCCTATTTCTTTCTCTTTCTTCTCCTTCTTGGCCGGCCATCTCTCTTTCTCTTCTTCTCTCATTTTGCTCTCAACTTCTTGAAGTTTTCTCTCTAAAGTTTGGGCAAATCCACCATAGGAAGTGAGCTTCTTTCCTTTCTAAGCCAAAGTTCTAAGCATATCTAAGGTATTTACTATGAACTTTTCCTATTAATTTCAAGTTTTAATTAGTTTTTATGCAAGCTTAAACCAAGATTCTTGTTGGTACTACTTGGAGAACTTAGTTAGAATTGGAGATTTACTTGCTAGATAAAGTGTTCTTGTGGTTAGATAGACTAGTATATGGCCTTTAAACCTTGAAATTTCATGTGTTATATGTTGTTTGGTTGAAGATTCTTGGAGTAGAATTCTTGGAATTTAGTCGAATTTTGATTGAATTTGAACTTGAGTTGAACATAAAAGTTGTAGAACTTGTTGAATTGGGTTGGATTGTTGATTTTTCTTGCAGGAAAAAAATTTGGGTTAGTCCGATTTTAAGGGGAAATACTGCCGAAATTTTGGTAGAATTAAAAGAAGAAAAATTGACAAGTGAGATTTTAAGCTTAGAATATGTTCAATTGAAGGAAATTGAAGTGTAGAAATTTTTAGAAATGATCTAGTGATAGATTAAATTTTCTTAGAATAAGTAAACCCTAAACCCTAGAAACCCTAAAACCAAAACCCTAGAAATAAGTGGGGTATTTTCTTAAATTTTTCTTACTAAATTTACTAGGGTTTTAATTGAGTTTTCATTATATTATTTCTTTTAAATTTCAGGGTCCGAAAATGCATCACGGCCATTTTACGAGATATTTTCTTAGGCGTTCCAGGTGAGCCTCTCTATGTGTGCATGATGCATGAAATGTAATGTTTCACTTGTACATATTATGTTACACTTGCAAATATTATGTGATAAAATGTGCTACTTGAGGAAAGATGTGTACTTTATCGCATCTATTCCGTAATGTGTTATATGCTTTCACTATTCAACGTGTTACTTGTGTGTGAGACTTCCGTGACTAACTTTACCGTTACTTCACGGATAGTCAACTCGGATAGGCTTGGAAGGTTATAAGGTGCTGGGTGTTTTAGGGCGTGACATTCTTTCCCTTTTGAGTTGTGAATCCTCAAAGAGGCCAACTCCGGATTGAACTTTCTTGTGTGTTAGCCCTCCAAGGTCGAGATTACTCCCTGGATGTGGTAGCTTGTACGGAGGTTATAAGGTGAACGGTGGTTAGGGCTTGTGTGATAAAACTGGCATGTCCTTTGATAAAGACCTGAGCTATTATCTCGGTCCTATCGTCATTGGTTACATGATCAGTACTTGCTTCTCCTGCGGTTGAGCTTGCTCCCGTAGTCGAGCCCTATATCCGCCCTTAACTACTTGATAATTAAATTGTTCATATCTTGTTTATTTAATTTATCAATTATTTTATTTTACTAAAATAATGAGTTCTTGATATGGTTGCATGACTTGGACATTCACTGGGCTATTATAGCTCATTCCTTTTATTTGTTTTCCTTTACTCAGGTTTCCTGAAAAATTAAAACTGGAACAACTGGTTTTGAATATTATAGATGTTTTAGTTATTGTGTAAGGTAATAGCATAGGTAACGCAGCGGAAAAATAAAAATTTATTACCTTAACCATGGATCTCTTTGACATATCTATATGATTAACAAGGGGGTTTGCATGAAGATTACCTTAAGCACAGAAGATTTCTATGCTTCTAGGCAAAGATCCTTCGAAGAAGATGTTTGATCTACCACGAAAAGCCCTCCAAGCGTAGAGCCTCTAACGATATCCACACGAACAACTTCTTTGGGAACCTTGTAGGCTTGCTTGCTTTGACTTTTGAGTGCTAGCTCCCTTGAATTATTAAGAACACAAGAAGAAGAAAAAAAACCTAACCCTTAGGAGAGAGAGAAAGAGACGCCTAGAGAGAGAGAGAGAGGCGTGCCTTTTTCTTTCTTCTATTTTCTCTCACTAGTTTTCTTTTTGTGTAGCAATAATAATTCAAGAGTCAAAGCATGAACCTATTTATAGAGGAAGTATTCTAGTCTTTTAGGAAATAAAGCTAATTAGAAACCAAGAAGGTTTAGGCAACTTACTTTAAGCTAATCCTTCTCCTTTAGGAAATCTATTCCATAAGGAAACCAATTAGTTACTTTATTTCTTTTAGGAAACTAATTTCCTGCAAGACTTAGAATATTTATAAATAAGTCCTTTAAGTTAATTTATCTCATAAATTAACCCCATAAGTATCTCATACTTATCTTAATTACATTTTAACCCAAAGATTTTGTTCTTTATGTGTGTGACCCATTAGGTTCCATTCACGTTGGCAATAAGTATAAATTATAACTCATTAATTGAGCTAGATAAATTAAACACTTTTAATTTATCATTAATTCACTAATTAATCAATTCATACTTATAGATCATGAGTGGCGTCTAGCAATGCATCATGACCACCCAAGTGAATAGGAAAGTCATATGGTAGACCATACCCTTCAATGACAATGTTACCGTGTAATTAATATCCTTTCACCACACTATATCCCAATTAGTCTAAAAGTATAGTGCATACTTTTAAATGACTAATTTATATTTTCTTGTTCCAGAAATATAACTCTCCATGATGTATAACCTTGAAACTACTTCCAAGTTATACTATCACTTCTGCAGAAGATTTATGAGTTAATATTTCCAACAAGTGGCCATTAAGGGATATACTCTCCTATTAAGGAGTGGTGAATCCTATATTGATTACTCACTATCTTTCCATGCTTCAAACTATACCCAATCTCTAACCTATGAGCTACCCTTTTACGGGCACCGAGGAATAGAGTCAAAGTATAGCAATCCACACTCAAGATACTATGGTAATCTCAAGTCAAAGGATCACTTACACCATTGCCATTAAGAGTTCAACTATTGGCACTATAGTTGAAACTCTTAGGCGGATCAATCCAATGAACTTGTTCTCAAACAAGCATCCACATACTAGCTTAAGTGTCACGCACACCATAGTCAATGAGATCAACTACTACTTACCATAAGTAGAGGCAAAGTATGTGCTAGTCTATCCGTATTAATGATGTCCAATCTCATTAATACTATGACTAGGGATATTTAAGAATATGACTTTATGTATTAGTAGTCTCATAATTGTAACCCTTACAATCTCTAATACACAGTCAATATTCTAAGGACTTTATCAATCAAACAAGTAACATGGAAATACAAGTATAGATGATAAAGAAAAATACCACATGGATAAATATAACATAAATAAGTGTAAAACAAAACACCTTTAAACCATCTTGGTTTTAGGGCATACACTAACATATTGTAATAGCCAAACTGTGTTAGGCTATCTTTGTGAGAATCATGTATATTATGACATGTAAACTTTTGATGTGACTTGTACCTTTAAGTAAATAATATGAGTGTATTTTATTTTATTCCATTTTATTTTATTTTATTTTATTTTGAGTTAAGTACGCTTGGATGTTTGCGTGAGTGTGTGATTCGAGTCCTGGCGAGAGCTAGGCAGGTAGTCCGCTAAGCCCTTTGGTGCGCCTCTGGGTAAGGTGGGGCTGTCACACACATACTAGCTTAGGTGTCACATACCATAGTTGATGAGATCAACTACTATTTGCCACAAGTAAAGGCAAAGAATGTGCTAGTCTTTCCGTATTAATAATGTCCAATCTCATTAATACTACGACTAGGGATATTTAAGAATATAACTTTATATGTAATAAGAGTCTCATCATTGTAACTCTTACAATCTCTTATACACAGTTAATATTCTACAGACTTTATTAGACAAACAAGTATGATAAATAACAAGCATTAAATGATAAAGAAAATGCCACATAAATTAGTATAACATAAAATAAGTGTAATATATAAAACTAAAAAATAACTTGGTTTTAGGACGTACAGTAACACTTATTGCATGATTATCTACATTCTATTTCTCATTGCAAATTAATTGTGTAGAAATAATTTCAATTTTGATGTGTTTAGTGCTTTTGATTATTTATTGCATGACATATTTACTCATAGCAAGCATGTATATTTTGTTAATCAGCATTTGTGTTTGCATAATCATTTGAATTTTGTGCTTAGTGGTAGCTTGTTTGATTGTAAGAGTCATTTAGAGTGCAATGTGTCTAGCTCTTTGTTACATGATCATTGGCCTAGAGATATTCGGATAAAGTATGATGATCATGTGAAATATAGAGTGTCTAATGATTTGGTGTGGTCATTGTATGATGCATTTGCATATCCCAAGTATGTTTATTTTGTTATTCCTTTTTTCATGTTTTGAATCTTTGCTTGGAGCAAAATGATAAATGCATGATAATGTTAAAGGTTTGTTTTCTTTTGATCATGCTAATGAGTTGATTATTTTTAACAATGAGAGGAATATTTGTAAGAAACTTTTTCAACTCATTTTTGTACATAAACTTGAAACACGTTTTTAAAGATGAGTTACATGTGAAGTGCTATAGTGTTTTAAAGTCTAAGTCCTTAAATCATACATGTTGCATTTGTTTCACTGTGATAAGGAAGTCCATACGGGTTTTAGTGGAACTAATAGTACTATGGTGATATTTTGGATGCATGAAATGCAAAGTGAAGGGCCGCAAAAACTTCAAGTCTTCAAAAGGAGTGTTGTATACATGGTGGATGCCCAAGGTAAGTGTTATAACATGAATCTTGATTTCAATGTTACTAATTTGTTCTTTCATTTTGTAGGAGATTTAAGGACTAATCATTTTCAAGGGGAGGGGAATAATGTGCACATCAAAACCTCTACAGAAGCTCAAGGTGATCAAATTTGGTCATTATTCAACTCATTGATCAAGATTCAAGTTCAAGGGTTCAAAATATCATTTCAAGCATTGAGAATGTCATTTAAGGTTAAAGAAGAGATGTTTCAAACCTTAGATTAAATGATGCAAATTCAACTTGGAACAAACTAAAAGATTCAACCACAAGTTAAGAATTCAAGTTCACTTGAAGAATTGAAGCAAGAAATATCCAAACTATATTGCATAATTCAAGTTGAAGAAAATTCTCAAAGTGAGAGGCTTTAAGTTGCAAATCAGCTCAAGCCATGAATCACTTCTCATGAGCTGCGCCCACGGCTCTCCTAAGAACACCCGTGGATCAAACTTCTAGGAAGGTGTCTTGATCCGCGAGTGCAGAGAATTGCGGACCACCTAAGGTTTCCACCCACGGATCACCACCCGCCGGTCTACTTCGAAACCTCAGCTACTACTGCAGGCTCACTCTTAGTCAATGGCAGTGAAGAAAGTTTACCGAAGTTTTTGTATGAAAATCTTGTGCTTTTTGTTCATTTTATGTAATTGGATTTCTATGTATTTAAAGGGGTATAAATACCTAAGTTTGTATTACTATTCATAGAAGACTTTGGATGCTTTTTTTATAAAAATTGAAAGTTTTCTCTCTTTGGCTTCAACCTTCATCTTCTTTGTCTTGAACACTTTGAGGTGAGTTCCTAAGTGTTTAGACAAGTCCTTTCATCTTCCTCTAAGGTTTGTCCCAATGTTGATTCAAAGTTTCTTCACCTTGAAGTTCCTTTCGATTTTGTCTCAAGGAATTTTCAAGACCTTGAAGTCCTTTTGAGTTTGTCTCTAGGATTTTCAAGTTTGGCTTATCAATCAATAACCAAGTTTGGTTGTGGTGCCCTTTATAGTCTAAGACCTCAAGCTTGATCTTAGATTCGCACATCAATTTCCATTTTCTTTTTTATTGGAACGTGTGTAGCTGCCCATTTTTTCAATGCCTCCATTTGTTGCCCCCATGTCTTGGTTAATTGGATGTGGCCCTTATCCTTTGTTTTCTTCTAGAAACTTCTTATAATGCACATGCCACTCGTGCCAACAAACTTTTCTCGGCCACTACCCTTGCTAATCAACCATTTCGCTGATTATGGTGAATACCTCCAACAGATGGTACAAAGGTTCAATCCAAGAAAATTCAATCTATTGTAATTTTGAAATCAATCTGCCTGCTCCTTGAAGTGGTATGAAACCCGTCACTCTTGTCTTTGAATGGTCTTATTTCTACTTTTCTTGTGGCAATTGTTTCGAATCATACCAACGTGTGAGCATATTATTCAGCATGGTAATAGATATTAATTTACAAACTATGTCAAAATTATGTTCTTCCTCCATTGAATTCTTTTAAGTTTATGATGTGTGTTGATTTGGTTAGCTAGCGGATTGTTGTAAAAAAAAAGCTTTAGTCCCATATTGAAAAAAAAAATTTATCACTTTATATTATTTTGTTCATTAATGGGCTTGTGATGAGCTAAGGTATAGTGTGGGCTCACGCGCACAAGGGAGAGTTGAGTTGGGCTGATTCAGTTCAAACTAACAGATTTGCTCCCTGCACATGGGTTAAACATGGCCCAATACAGTTTTATTTTTTTTAAAAAAAATTTCTCCTTACCCGAATGGTTAGATTTTTTATTAAATTCCAACAGATATTTTATTTAATATCCAACAGACTTATTTTATTTAATACGCAATGGATCTATTTTATTAAAGGACCAACGGATAAATTCTATTTTAAATAGCCCAACAGATTCATTTTATTAAATGCCCAACGGATTTACTGTGTTTAAATGGCCCAACGGATTTATTTCATTAAATGGTCCAACGAAATAATTTTAATAAATGGCCCAATGGATCTTTTTCAATAGCACTTTTTTTTGTGGCCTATAAATACTGGGTTTCTTTTACTTCCAAAGCATAACAATTCACAGATAAATTTTCTCCTTTCCTTTCTTTGCTCTCTCATCTCATACTCTGCTGGTGAATTTTCTTTTTGCTGTTCCTGATCCATTTCCTTTAAAGAAAGGCATGTTTAATCCTGGAAAAATATTTCACTGCCCTAAAATAGTTTCTTAGGACAATGCTAGGCACAACTCAAGCAACATTACACTGTTGATTTCTTCAAATTTTCCTACAATCTAAGAAACTATGGCATCAACCACCAATGTTGCCGTGCCACAGCCTCCAGCATCTCAGGCTCCAGCTCTAGTCACCATGGCCTTAGCCAAATCGATTCCAAATGTAAGGTAATAAGGGGAGTAATGCAGTGAAAAATTTAAAAATTTATTACCTTAGCCATGGATCTCTTTGATGTAATCTATACGATTAAAGGGTGTTTAGCACGAATACCTCAACCATAGAAGGTATCTCTGCTTCAAAGGGCAAGATCTTATTCGATGAAGGTGTTGATCTACCATGAAAAGCCCTCCAAGTGTCGAGCATCCAACGATATCCACACGAATATGATCTTTAGGAACCTTTGGGCTCGCTTGCCTCGCCTTTTGAGTGCTAGCTCCCTTGAATGATTATGAAAAACACAAGAAGAGAAAGAGTAGAAGACAAAACCCTAACTATTAGGAGAAAGAGAAAGTGGCGTTTTCTTGGAGAAGAAAAATCGCCACCTCCCTCTCAATTTTCTCTCTCTAAATTTTGTGTTGTGTTTCATCAATCTTTCAAGAGTCAAGGCATAGACTTATTTATAGGTGTAGTATCCTAGTCTTTAAGGAAACAAGAGCAATTGGAAACCTTAGGAAGCTTACCTTAAGCTAATCCTATTCCCTTAGGAAACCTATTCCAAAAGGAAACCAACTAGCTTCTTAATTCCTTTTAGGAAACTAATTTCCATCAAGACTTAGAATATTTATAATTAAGTCCTTTAAGTTAATTTATCACATAAATTAACCCCATAAGTATCTTATACTTATCTTAATAACAATTTAACTCAAAGACCGTGTTCTTATTGTGTGTGACCCATTAGGTTGCATTCACGTTGGCAATAAGTACAAATTATAACTCATTAATTAATTAATTAAGAGCTAGATAAATTAAACACTTTAATTTATCATTAATTCACTAATTAATTAATTTGCACTTATAGATCAAGAGTGGCGTCTAGCAATGCATCATGACCACCCAAGTGAATAGGAAAGTCATATGGTAGACTACACCTATCATTGACAATGTTACCGTGTAATTAATATCCTTTCACCACACTATATCCCAATTAATCTAAGAGTGCAGTGCTCACTCTTTAAATAACTAATTAATGATTTCTTGTTCCCGAAATATAACTTTATATAAAAATATAACTTTGAAACTCTTTTAAGTCATACTTTCACTTAATTGCAAAAAATTCTTTAAGTTATTTTTCAACAAGTGGCCAATCCGGGATATACTCTCCTATAATAAGGAGTGGTGAATCCTATATTGATCACTCACTATCCTTCCATGCTTCATACTATATCCAATCTCTATTGTATGGGCTACTCTTTTGCGAGCATCGAGCAATAGAGTCAAAGCATAGCAATCCACACTCAAGATACCATAATAATCTCAAGTCTAAGGATCACTTACACCATTGCCATTAAGAGTATAATCATTAGCACTATGAATAGTAACTCTCGGCGGATCAATCCACTGAACTTGTTCTCTAACAAGCATCTACATACCAGCTCAGGTGTCACACACTATAGTTGATGAGATCAACTATTACTTACCATAAGTAGAGGCAAAGTATGTGCTAGTCTTCCTATATTAATGATGTTCAATCTCATTAATAATACTACTAGAGATATTTAAGACTATAACTTAATGTGTAATAAGAGTCTCATCATTGTAACTCTTACAATCTCTTATATACAGTTAATATTCTATGAACTTTATCAAATAAACAAGTAATATTAATAACAAGTATTAAATAACAAAGAAAATGCCACATATATAAGTATAACACGAAATAAGCGTAATAAAAATCCCAAAAACCAACTTGGTTTTGGGGCATATACTAACAAACTCCCACTTGCACTAAAACCAATCACCTATAGGTTATAGGCAATAAGCATGACTATCATGCCTATTTTGGGACATGGCCATGATGAACAGATTAGTGACATTATCCTCATGGGAACTTCCTCTATCTTTTCATCGTTTGACCCAAACTATTTCCATAAATAGATGGTGGCACCTAAATACATTTTTGGATCATGGATGAGACTTTAGTCCATAATTATGTGATGGCACAATTGTTTCATGAAACAATGGAAGGAACTATTCTTTGTCCAACAAAGAATCCCTTGATCCATAGTAACTTCTAAAGCTACCATATATTCACCTTTGTTGTAGAATATGTTGTAGTGTCTATAATAAAACGCTTTTATCCACAACAGTTCAACGTGAACAACAAATCATGCCATGATTTACCTATCATCCCTATTGGATTAAAAGTTTGTATCTTTAAATTCACACACTTCCTAAGTGTGATCTCCATAGTCAAGAACAGTCTTTTAGTGCTTCTTGAGTACTTAAGAATATTCTTTGATAACCATCTAGTGACACTCACCAGAATTGCTCGTAACACTTAAAGCTAAAACACATCGGGTCTCGTACATACGATAGCATATACAATGGAACCTATTGCAAAAGCATACCGGATCTATTAATGCTATCAATCTCAACAAGTGTCAATGACACAAATCTCTCGAAGAGTGAT
>JAMWEH010001774.1:0-28297 GCA_024721245.1 Mitragyna speciosa | reverse complement strand
TTGGAACTCTACGAGTTGGAAAGGCTTAGAATTCAACAACAATCTCCTAGGTAGGTAGTGAGTAATTAAACCCGTTAATTATGTGCAATAGCCTTAGAGATGAAGCACACAAAATTTCTGCTCGAGACACCGCCTTCATGGAAGTTTTTGCGGTCATTGTAAGTGAAGTGACCAAATTTGGGTGAGATCGGATTAACTGGCCGAGCGTAAATGGTGAGGTCACGTACAACAAAGAAAAATGCCAAAAGCGCATAGAGACACATGATACAATCTTGAGCCACCCGAACTCTTTTACTTATTTACACACACCAACTTTTACTCAATTGAGCATTAGAGACACGTTAGGGGATGAATCCCACGTGTTTCTAACATATTTCTTTGCTGCAGGTGACCTCATCATTTGAGTTCCGCTAGCTAATTCCATTTCATCCAAATTTGGTCACATCAGTAAGGTTAGTAGGTTACTCGTTAAAATTCATTACTACTAGGAAAGCACATGACATTGATATACTCGTACATTTGGTTCTCCAGTAGGTTCAATCTATAGAACCCTTTTGCTCTGTTGGCTCCATATTTGGAGCTGAAATATTCAAGTCAAGAAGTTGGTAGTTCGTAGCTAAATTTCTTTCCCACGCATATTTGTCACCTTGAAGCCCAGTTCTTTTAACTGTAAGGTTATAAAGACTTTGTTGTTTAGTTGTCATTGGTCTTGTCACAATTTCATCTCTCATGGAAGCTGATGGCTAGCGAAGTCCACCTCTTTTTTCAGTTGATGATGTCGCTAATAACCATGCACTTTTGGTTTTAGCCGTCTCAAGGGTAAGCAACTTGTATGTCTCCTGTTCATCTGATGTGCAATTAGGATCCAATTCAAGTGTAAATATTTACATTTTTCTTGAAGAGTTGTGTAAATATCTGTAAGAATATATGATATTGTATTTTCAAATATTAAACTAGTATGTATCATTTTACACCTTAAGCCTTTTTCCATGATAAACTTTTGGGTTATTTGAAATCTCACTTTGCCATTATAAAAATTTGATTTTCTTGTAGCTTACTTTGACTAGTTGTCCAGGAATACTTAGTTTGACCTTCAGTCAAGGGATAAAAGATCAAATAATCTTAAATATTTAGTTGATATGACTATTTTACTATTTTGGATTATTGTTATCTCTCTATTACCTTCTATTAGAGGAAAAGTGATATATTATTACATGAAACTTAACCAAACCTGTGGTGAAACCAATGTTTTAGTGGGTTTCTCAGCTTTCTGGTTAAACTAGTTTACTGGATTGGGGTCACTAATTTTATATTTTTAAAAGTATTCATTTTAAATAAAAATTATATATATTAAATGGTAATGTAAATAAAAATAAAATAAAAATAAAATGGTTTATATAATAAAAATATTACAGAAAATCGAAGAATTCGATTACAACCTGTTCTAAGTTCGACCGAATTAAACCTATGTCTTTTGATCTGAGTTATTAAAAAAACACTGTAACAAACCGCTACATATATGCACAAGTTTTATTTCCATATTTTAATTAAGCAGCAACAATATGATAACAAATGGTTTTAGAATCAAGATTTGTAATTAAAGATTAGAGTTTTCTTCGATTAGTTTATTTCCTTTTTCACGATAAACCAAATATACTTTTTTCCAGATCACATGTCATGTAATACTATTTTTTCTTTAATAGAAGGGTAATAATGGAATGAAATGTATACAAGGGTAAAATAGTCATCTCAAATAAATAATGGAGATTAGTTTAGTCATTTCTTTGTTGGTTATTGGTCTTGGTTAAAGGAAGTAAAATGATTATAAAGTTTTTATAGGAGATAAAGTGAGACAATGTCTATATTACAGGATGCAAAATGTAATTAATCCTAAACTTAATTAAAAAATTAATCCTAAACTTTTCTATTTTTGACACATTGGTGACTATATGCTCATTTTTTAATAGGAATTCAGCCCATGGGCGGTCGTATTATTACTGTAAGTGCAAAAAAAAATGAACAGTGATAAAAGAGGCAGTCACTATATATATATAGATGTGGCAATTAAATTTCAAGACCAATGGATACTCATACCCAAACTTAATTTGCGCGGGATGGGTATAACAAATATGAGATTGGGCCTAAATAGGAGTATACCCAATAATATCCATTTAAATATGGGTATAAATGGGATTAGTTTGGAACTCCCATGGGTAGGCCTAAACAATTATTTATACATTATTTAAATGACTGAAAATTAAAATTTTAAATATTTGATAGCCCAAATATCATTTAAATGACTTAAAATTACAAGTATATCCAATAATTTATTTATTTTGCTAACAAAAAAAATTACTATTGAATATTTGGGCAGGCACCAAAATAGGTCTAAACCTATTTTAATCCCGCCCATATTGATCCCATGACTAATATGGGACTGTTTGGGTACAAAACCATATTTTATTAGTCTCAATTAAGTCATTTCCAATCCCGCCCATTCCGCCCATTTGCCATCTTAATATACATGATACAATCAACTATTTTCTTCCAATATTGGTTAGCTAGTGACAAAATCAAACGTTTTCTTCCAAGACTAGTTACCAAGTGACAGAAAATTACTATTGAACATGAACAATTGGGAGAGGAAATGGAAACATTAATAGGTATCCTTGGGAGTGTAAGTGCGTGACACGCTGCTACCAGTTCAAAGATTACCATTTAAGCACCAACTAGGGCAAAATGGCAAAAATGAAAAGTTATATTAAAGTATCAAAACCAAAGTTTAGACTTCTAATCTACCACATGCCTAATATTTTGATAGTAAAAAGTAATATGCCTTCGTGAATATATTATTTTAACAACTTTAATGCCATTCAAGAAAGGTTAAACAATTTGCTACATATTTACTTACTATCATAAGCCGAAAACTGCATAGAAATGCCCCAAGGTGGATCAGAGGGTGTGAAAAGATAGTCATGAGAAATCTTAGATTCAGTGGTGAAGAAAAGATACATACTATATGCACACAAAACTAGACTTGAATGTTTATTAGTCTCTAACAATTATCTACATTCTACATCTAGAGCTTCATAATCCAAGCCTCTAAAATCTAAATAAGGAAGGTTTTGTAACTTTGGATAATCTAGTCTGGCTGCTGTCACCTAACAAGTCATCTTATTATTTCTATGCTGCTATACTATATCTCAACTTGGTGTATTCCATAATTTAATCGCCGTATATTATAATGCTTCATTTTTTTTGAGTTGTTTCTTTAATTTTAAATGCTAAAGATACATGATAAAACACTACAAAAGAAAAGTAGATTTACTATTAAAACTATAAAATTACTACTCATCCCTCTAAATTATGGACACTCTCGTGAAAATCCGTCACTGGAAAAGTAATTCGGACCCATTTTTATTTTATGCCCTGTGGACAATTATACAGATTTGTTTTCCCAAAAATTTAGAGTTTAGGATGAGTGGAAGATTATCCGTTTTCAAGATCAAAGTAGACCACTTTGGCAATACAAAATTTAGGAGGACAGAAAGGTTACCTCATCCCAAAATCAGGACAGGTCATGATCTCCATTAGAAACTTGCAATATTTCTTATAAATAGGCTACCAATGGGATGCTATTAGCAGTGGAACTTGAACTGAAACTTCTCTTGAGCAAGGTATTTGAGCTTTACAAACTAGTCCAACCCTCAGTATTTTATATTTCTATTGTAGGAATTAATTTCTCCTAGTACACCATCTTAAGACATGAGGAGCAGTACCTTTTTGTTTATGTTATTAAATTGTTGTTTGACTTTTAAATTCATTTTGTGCAGATATCGTAAGAGGAACAGAATTGTTTAAATGCAGTGAGATTAAACTAATGATATACCTCAGTCTCTTTGTGGAAATTTGTTTGACCTTTAATCAGTGGGCTCTTTCCCTTGCTTGTTTGGTTGTATCTTGATGTTCTAAAATGAAACATTAACTATCATGCTTGACGAGGAAAAATATTGGACATAAATGTATAAACTTGTTGAGTGTCAAACCAACAAAATAAAATTTCTACTCTAATAAAAATAGAATGATGTGTAGTGATGAGTAGGGAAGTGCAATGATGAGTAAGGTAGCATATCTACAGAGACTAGTAGATTTATTTTCTTTAAAAACTAAAAATTAAGAGGGGGATTTGACGAGAATTAATCTAAAGAAAATTCAATTTAAGAAATCTAATAATTAACTAAATCAAATGGAATTCAAAAAAAGAAATCTAATTGTGTAAACTTAATTTAAACGAAATCAAATAGTAACTAAGCTCTAGTCAAAAGAATAATCTCAACTCTGGTTCAATTTAACTGATCATCGATGCAAAAAATAAATTCCTAAGTTCATGAATAAATTGGTTATGGTTGTTGAGAAGCTCTAACAACATGCTCTTCCATATTGCGTTGGTATCAAGGTAAGACCGTTAATACTTCCCTAATCAAATAATAACCCTACTTCAGACCTAGGATTTAATTATTCAACGAGCTTTTAAAACTAGAAAAGCCACCAATTCTAACCAGCAAATACCCTAAGAGGCTTTGTTCAAATTAAATTATCTACATTTCCGTGATATAATCCAAAAGTCTCTTTTACAATTGAATTAATCACTTGCCACTAATACAAAACTATCAAACAATTACGGATTTGACGTTTTAGATGGCTTTAGATTATCTGACAATAAATTGGGGCCAATTATTTAATTGGCAAAAATAATTCACACAAGAATGAACACAATCACCTTGAAATTTAAACAGAGCAATAGATAAATACCCAAAAATATAGAAAATAATAAAAGTAATTAGATCTCACAGTAGTGGATGAATCAGAGCTTCAATTATCCTTCAACCATAATGAAACGTCTTCAAATACCAAAAGAAAATAACAAGAATTTGTTCTAAAGAGAAAAAAAAAAAAAATTCTTCAATTCTCAAGACTAAAAGCTACGTTCCCCTAAAAGAATAAATATTGCAGATGCCCTTCTTTCTCTTTTTGTCCTTCACGTCTTTTCCTTTTCTTTCTTCGTTTTCCTTTTCAAAATCAATTTTCTTTCTTTCTTTTCTTCCTTTTCCAATTCAACTTCTTCCCCCTTTTTTTTTCTTTCCAATTCTTGTCAATAAAGAATTCTTTCCAATGAGATTTATCACAATTAGGGAAGTGGGACCCTCCAATTGTAGTCTTCTGCCAATTTCACGTTCCAGAATTCTGTACCACAATACCAGTAGACCGTGGTCACGTTCTATCAAATCAAGTCTTCTGGAATTTTAGAGAAATTTATAACATTTCTCCACAATTTCCTACATTAAGGCCAAATATAAAAAAAGTGAATAAATAAAATATTAAACACAATCTTTGACCAAAATAAGGGGGAAATTAAATATAATTCATATGATATTTAACACCCTAACAAAACTTTAGCTTGCTTACTCATTTGTGTGCCATACAGGAGTCCTTCTTTGCTTATTCTTTGGTTTTGCTTAAAAGAAGATGATATAGAATATGTAGATCAATAGGGAGAAAAAGCTGCATTCTGTTGAATTTATTGAAATATAAATAGATACAAGAACAAAAAAAACCGATCTTCTGATTTTTCTAGTGGTTTTGCACAATTTAATGCGAACAAGAATTCTTCTTACCATTGCAAGCAACTTTTGTGTAAGCTGTTCCATAGACTTCTTTACTTAGCCTATACTTCTGCAATTAAAAGAATGAGCAAATCTAAGATTCCATTTGGATTGCTTGTTTTTTCAAAAACTCAGAAGGGTTTTTGGAAAAAAAATTACTGTCATTTTTTAAATCATATGTATAGATCAAAATCAACATTGTATCACTAACTTATACCATATTCTTACTTTGCACTCTAAACTTTAATTTAGACTAATTATACCCTGAACTGTCAAAAATATTCTATTTAAATCCAATCGTTGATATCGTCAACCAAACTAACGGAACTTAGATGTGTGCATGCAACAATTAGACTTAAAAATATAATGTTTAGACAGTTCATGGTGTAGTCTATCCAAAATTAATGCTGCCAATGTTTAGACGTAAATGAACGTTCCATGCATGGCCTATGCTCCGTTTGTTTGGTTGACGCTGGCAGTGATTAGACTAATATGAATGCTGCTAATGTTTAGACTTAAATGAACGTTGCATGCACAACCTATATTTAGTTGACACTATTAACGACTGGATTTAAATAGAATATTTTGAATAGTTTAATGTGTAGTGTTTTCAACACTGAAATTTAAGGTGCAAAGTGGAAATTTGACTGGTACAAGTTAAGGGGTGCAAGGTGGATTTTGACCTTCCATATACATGTAAGAGAAATAGGTAATTAGAGAATGAGTTTTCTAGGAAAAACAATTGAATTCAAATAGAGCTGATCTTCAAATGACTATATATATGAAACCAATTCAAATTTACCTGGAGATGGCTTTTTATATGGTTTGATGTAATTTCCTTGATACCCATAATTCTCACTATGCCTTTTGGAGTAGCTTCTACATGCACGATAAGTTCTCTATTAAAGCTCAAGAAATTTAAGGACTAAAGGAGTACATTTGAAATCCAAACATCTTTTTCATATGATTATACTTTTTGGCTTACCATATGCTCCTCCAAGTTGATTTACTGCCTTAACGAAGCAATCATGAAGTTGTTTTGTCCATCTTAGCCTAGGCTTCTTCTTGTTTTGAAAAGCTTGCCAATTATCCCAGGGTTCCATCTTGATCATGTTTTGCAGTTACATGTGCAGTTGGGATAGATAATTCTGCACACATGATCTAGACATAGGCAATTGAGAATAGAACGTTGGATATCATGAACATTACGTTGCAGTATTGAAGTCAGGTTTTCTTTTTATAGACTCATTCCACCAAACTTCCTATATCAGTCGCAAGAATAAATTTTCCTCTTTTCCTTTATAATGGTCCTTGCGCTTTTGAACTTTCTGATTACTTGTTTCTTTTGGATTTGATGAATCTAAACCATGTCTTTTTATATTAGATATATATTTTTGATTATATAGAAGATTCTTACATGTTCTGGTTTAGGGTCTCACTCATGAGGCATGTGATATAAACAAGAGTGTATAGGTTAAAATGATACATGTTGAAGTAAAAAAATAATATAAAAAGCTCATGTAATTTTTGTTTAAACCACATAATTCATGTGCAATTCTTGAACCTGAGTTATACAACAATTTTATCCTACTCAATACAACCAAGAACCTGAGTTATACAACAATTTTATCCTACTGAATACAACCAAGAAGTGTTTGTAACCTAATCAAGTATACCAATGGTAGTTCTCTCAACCGGCAACAGGGAGTTACAAGTTCCATTTGGAACAAGTTGATGACCCTAATTTAAGGGAAAAAAAAAATAGAAGGACGAGATTGAACCAACAAGGCCAAATTTGAAAGGAAAAAATGGCATCATTTTAAAGCAAAAAATAGTTATACCACGTTTCAACATAGTTATACCATAATTTAGCAGAATTATACATTTTAACTGACGTATTATGCACAATTCAAATTGTCTGAAATGGCAAGGAGCCAACTTGTGAACGCTTGGATACGTCTCAACCGTGCTTTACATTAGTGATAACTATTTCCACTATGAACTTTTGTGCTAACAATGTATACTTCATGTCACTATTCGTGGCCTCAATACCTACCTAGCTTGATAGGGAAAGTAAGACCCATAGTTAATTTGATAACATGTACCCCTCTTTGATTATACGATTATAAACTCGTAGGGGTGTCTTTAATTATCAAGGTGTAATTGAACTCCAATCAAACCTCATTGATTGAAACTAAATCAAGTATTTGGAACCCAGACTTGAATCAAACTAGTTGACGGAAACCTAAGCTACATGAATTAGATCGCCACATGTATTAACTTGATAAGATCTAACTAGTTCTCTCCAAGACTACAACAATTTGGTCAAAAAAAAGCTGAAGTTTTATTGATTCATCAACACATCATGATAAAACTGAATAAGAATATACAATGAAGGCCTTTTTATAAGCTACATACCCTACAAGAATGCTCTAGAAAAGTCAAAACAATACAAAGAGAATCCTAAATCTGCCACTATAATCACAATAATGTTCTTGAAAAAAATCGAAATAATGCAAAGAGAACCCTGAAACTCGTAATCCGCCACCATAATCACGTCAATGTCGGGTCAAATGTCCAGCTAGGAACATGTTGTTTTCAACCAAATATAGACTAAAACAGGTGAGGGATCTACTCGTGGCCTGCACCGTGTCTGGCGTGAAGTCCGGCATAGGACATTGGCTGGTTTCCTCCATTTTTGCTTTCTTCAAATTATGCATTTATCAATTCTTTCATGCCTTGATGATTCTTCAATGGCAGCTTTCATCATGTCCTTTTGAGTGCATGTATCTTTAACCTTCCCTTAGACTTTGACCTAAACCTTGAACACTAACATAAGACTCCTTGGCTAGATGCTTGATAGATGATTTATAACTTGTTGTCATGCTTTGAATCCTCACGAACAAATGGATAAATGATGAAACTTGGTAATTCATATTATTTGTCCACTTTTGCGGGCCATTCCATGCGCAACACTTGTAAATCCTACCTCAAACACAGTAATTTGCCCTAAATTCCGAAGCTCCAATTCTATGATGATCATCTTGTAAGTCATCGTCGCCAGGGCTAGCCACGTACGAGTTACGGTGAGTCATACCTAACAATATTTGGTAATTCAATTGGCTGGATTCACTTTAGTTGCAAGATACCATTAACCATCCTCTAGGTCGGTGGTAACATTGCAAGTACTTTTCACTTTGGCCATTGTGGAAACCAATTTCAGAAATTATTGGTTCAATTAACATTTTTTCTGTACACAACATTTAATTTTTACTCCATGACTAAGGAAATGTCACATCCCAAATTAGTTGATACACTTTTTTTTTTTAGGTATACGCATAAAATTATCATATCAAATAATTATTTCTTTTACACGTAGTTTTTACTAACGTATATGAAATTAGTTGAACCAAAACTTATATGATAACCCTTCTTCACAACCATATAATTTTCCATTTACATTGTCACATCCAGGGTCTTTATATCGCTCCTTATCTTAAAGCACTTTCACCTTTCTTTTTTTTTTTAAAGATAGATGACTGTCTTTCATTTTTTTGTTTTTTTTTTAATTAAAGATGGATGACCATGGTTCGGTCTCTGATGATTGTGATAATATTCACCTCCTTGACATGGTCATTAGGCATTTTTGCTCTTTTTTTCTTAAGTGTGATTTTCATTTTACCTTCTTTTGGCACCCTTTCTATTTCGAATGGCTATTTGGAATATTTTCACTTTGTGAATATGGATACAAGAGTGGGCGTACACACACTTTTGATCCAACCTAACAAAAGCAGGTTCTTTTTTCCTTATCAAGAGGAACTTTTCTTTTGGTTGCTAATAATGGAAGGCGTCAACAAGAGGGCTTATGTCCGTTTTTCTGGAATCAGAGTACATGTGAATTAGCTAAGTTTGTTGGATGGATATGCAAATTTTGGAATCTCATTCCATGCATGAAAAGCTTACAAAAAGTTGTGAAGATGTTCATCCTCTACATATGCCCACAAATAGTTGGGAAGGGAAGGTTGAAGATAGAAAGAATTTCGAAAAGGGTAGTAAAACTTCAGTAGTGAATAAAAAGGGAGACACTTTTGTATAATAATTCTTATAGAAGGCATTACTCCTACACTATATGAGTATATTGTGCATAAACAATGATGCATTTTTGTAATATTTTCAAATATAATACCCTTTAAAAGAATTCTGCAAAATTTTTGCATTCTTTATTCATTAATGAATAACAAATTTTCCACTGCAGTTAAGGTGAAACTCGATTGTTTACCCACCAAAAAAAAAAAAAAAACTATTATTTTCTAATTGATGATAGGTTTGAGAAATACTCATAATTCCTTAATCACACTTTCTATAATTTGACATCCTAATTTAAATTCTGTAATAAAGTAAAGAAGCAAATGGAAATATGTAAATGAATTTTATTCTTATTTTTTCCATTGGGAACCTCTCAATGCAAGAATACATGAAACCCTCAATTATAACATAGTATTCTTTCAATCCCTCCCCCCCCCCCCCCCCCCCCCCCAAAAAAATCCTCCTTCCTTTTTGTCTACTTAAAACGCTTTCGTTCCACATGTGACATTCTCAAACATGAAATCATCAAAATATACAATGACATTTCCAGAATAACTAGAGGCAAGAAGAAAAAAACACAAAAGCAGGACATTTCACATCACAAATATGCAAATATTATTGCAATGCATAATTCTGTACTCGTTGAGATTATCAGGTATGCATAAGGGTCATTTACCTTTGTTCACACGTTCAGAGGGAGAAATCATAATTTTGGTTCAACTAGACAAAACAGGATGCAATTTTCCTCTATTGGTCAATGTAATTCAGGAGTCAGGATTTAATTCCCCTTCGTCTTTGTGCTTAAATTTTGTTTTATTGAGAAAATTGGTAGAGATCCATGTATGCCAAACCTTCACCATTTCAAGGTGAAATTTTTATTTATGTATACGTGAAAATCCTATTCTTATGCCCATATAATATTGTACATATGATGAAGGGAAAAGGGAAGGGCGTAGTTTAAGGCATCATTAGTTCAATTAGCTTTTTATCAACGCACAAAATTTTTAATTTTTAATGCATGAGTTAGGAAGAGTTACATCTCAAAAGCCGAAACACTGTCTTTTGTAACTATACGTATAAGATTATCATATCAAATAATTTATTGTTTTTGTAAATGTTGTTTGCTAACATGGACGGCAAATTTCTCTGATTATTGCTTTTTTAAAGAAAAGTCTCCAATTTGGGGTCATTTTTTTTTTACCTTCCACATATATAGTCGCCTGCACACCATGTGTGCGGGGACTACAAAAACTTTTCTTTTTTTATTTTTTGTGTCAGAGTTGTGTCAGTTTTTTCTTTTTTTTTGGGTCAAACGTCGCCGCACAAAGGGTGTGCGGCGACACAAATGCAGAATTTTTTTTTTTAACTTTGGGAGGAGCTGATTTGCAATTTGGCTAATTTCGTGAGAGTCACCGCACAGGGAGTGTGTGGTGACTCTCACAAACAATTAGCCCCCCAAATATAAAAAAATATATATATATTTTTTATATTTGGGGGCTAAATTGCAATTTAATTATTTTTGTGAGAGTCACCGCACAAAGGGTGTGCGGTGACTCTCAAAAAAACAACCAAATTGCAATTTAGCCCCCAAATATAAAAAAAATTTAACATTTTGAGGTAAAAAAAATTTGATATACTAATTAATTGCATTGAATGATCATTACTAGCAACATTCTTTTCCTTATTAATTACTTGAATCTTTTTTTTTTTTACCTTCAAAAGTTAAAAAAAAATTTACATTTGGGTGCTATATCTAATTGCGAATTTTTTTATCTCCAAATGTAAAAAAAAAAAAAATTAACTCTTGGAGGTTAAAAAAAATTTGTTCTCCTAATTATTGCATTGAATCACAATTTTTTTCTTAACCTCCAAAAGTGATTTTTTTTTTTTTTTTTTACATTTGGAGACCTAAATGGCAATTAGGAAGTTTTTGTGAGAGTCACCGCACACAGAGGCTGTGCGGTGACTCTCACAAAAACTTACTAATTAGAAACTAATCAGTTAATTGACAAATTATTGATTCGTGCGAGAAAGTGTTTTTCTAACCTTCTCTGACGTGGCCAGGCTAGCTAGGCAATATTACCCACAATAAACTAATAAAAAGGCCAGCTAAGCAAAAGCACATAGCAAACTTGGATTACTCTTCCTGATTTGAAGCAATGAATTTAATGAAGTCAACTTCTGTACTGCATAAATAGCCCGACATTCACGTGCATGCATACATCCTTGCATGTGAAGTATAGTGGGGGCATAATAGCAATTAAATTATTTTTGTGAGAGTCACCGCACAGAGGGTGTGCGGTGACTCTCACAAAAACTTTCTAATTGCCATTTAGGCCCCAAATGTAAAAAAAAAAAAATTCACTTCGAAGAAAAAAATTGATTCAAGTAATTAATTAGGATAATAATGTTGCAATTAAGTATCATTCAATGCAATAATTAGGAGAACAAATTTTTTTTTACCTCCAAGAGTTAAAATATATATATATATATATATATATATTACATTTGGAGGTAAAAAATTCGTAATTAGATATAGCACCCAAATGTAAAATTTTTTTTAACCTCCAAGAGTTAATTTTTTTTTTAACATATGGAGATAAAAAAATTCGCAATTAGATATAGCACCCAAATGTAAAATTTTTTTTAACTTTTGAAGGTAAAAAAAAAAAGATTCAAGTAATTAAATAGGAAAAGAATGTTGCTAGTAATGACCATTCAATGCAATTAATTAGTAGAACAAATTTTTTTACCTCAAAATGTTAAATTTTTTTTTTATATTTGGGGCTAAATTGCAATTTAGTTATTTTTTTGAGAGTCACCGCACACCATTTGTGCGGTGACTCTCACAAAAATAATTAAATTGCAACTTAGCCCCCAAATATAAAAAATATATTTTTTTTAAATTTTGGGGGCTAATTGTTTGTGAGAGTCACCGCACACTCTCTGTGCGGTGATTCTCACTGAAAATAACCAAATTGCAAATCAACCCCTCCCAAAAGTTAAAAAAAAAATTCTGCATTTGTGTCGCCGCACACCCTTTGTGCGGCGATGTTTGAAACAAAAAAAAAAAAAAAAAAAAACTGACACAACTCTGACACAGAAAATAAAAATAAAAAATTTCGCAGTCACCGCACACATGGTGTGCGGCAACTATATATGTGGAAGGTTAAAAAAAAAGGACCCCAAATTGGGAACTTTTTTTAAAAAAGCAATAATAAGAGAAATTTGCCTAACATGGACATAACATAATTGAAACAATAATTATTAGACCCTTTCCTAAATCTTATAAATTTTCATTTATATTGAGTTGATCGCATTCTAACCCTTTATTTATCTTAAGAGTAAATCATGATAATGGTGACCAAATTTATCATTAAGTGTCAATTAAGTACTCAAACTATTTATTTTCAAAAAAAAAAAAAGTACTCAAACTATTTAATTTGTGTCAAATTGGTTTCGCACTCTATTTCTAGTAGAATTTGACAATCGAGCATGGACACATATATCGCACAATTGTAAGAGCAAGAACATTTTCCGAAAAAGGAAAAAAAATATACCATCTAAAATCCATTATTACAAGAGAAGGAAGAATCTTCAATTTAATTTAAGTCTCTCCAAGTCACCATTATTAGCTTCAAACCTTATTGGTCTTTTAAGATCCTTTGATAAAATTGCAGCATTCATTTTCTGTTATGCACCAAGTGGCCAAGCAATCAATGGTACTCCATTCACAATGCACTGCAAGACTGAGTTCCACCCGCTGTTTCCGTGGATCCATGGCCAAGTACTTTTGCTTGTGGTGCCAAATTGTATAACAAATCCTGCCACACACCAAGACTGAGTTCCACCCGTTGTTTCCGTGGATCCATGGCCAAGTATTTTTACTTGTGGTGCCAAAATTGAACAACAAATCCCGCCCTGTTGTTCTTTTTGCAAAGCCTTCTGGTAGAAAAACTAAACAGTTGGTCTGTATCATAAGTAGCAATTTTTTCTTCTGGACTTCTAATTACCCAAAGAAATCCTTTACGACTCATTTTTATCCCCTACTCTACCTGATGCAACTGAGCAAAGTGAAGTGACCCCAAACTTCCGAAGCATATGAATAAGCTAGACTCAAGGCTTGGTTTAAATCCTCTATCCAATTTTTACAGTATTCAACTGCATACAATACACAATTATATTGTATTATAACAAATATATGTCATACTATCAAATGATACGACGCAATTTCGTATAATTTTGTATCGATATGACGTAGTTTCATATTGGACATAATTGAACATCATAAAAAATTAGACAGAGGATTTGAACTGAGAGAGATGAATCATCCAAGTCAACATAATTGTGGTCCTGTTATGTTTGTGATTTTTTTGGATTAAAAATTGGAGACTACTCTTTTTATTGGTGGATTTCAGATGATAATTTTTTGCTCTATATAAAATGTCCCTACTCCTATGAGTGTGTGAAGCACGTGTCCACGTCCAACTCTAGAAATAGTGTATAAAACTGATTTGACACATAATAAATAATTTAGATACCTAATTGACACAAATAAAAGATGAGTACAAAGTAACAATCTGCTAAAAATTTGGGCACCGTTATCATCATTTACTCTTTATCTTGATGTTCTGTTCACTTTTTTTTCGTAGGTGGAGAAATGGAGTGGTCTTGGACAATTGTGATATCTTCATCTCCTTAACGTAGTTGGTACTTGTTATGCAATGACGCTCTTTTTTCTCAAGTACGATTTTCTTTTCACCTAATTGTTTAGAATCTTTGCATTTTGTAAAAATGATGGACTCAAGCGTGCATGTACACATACTTATATCCCAACTTAGTGAAAGAAGGTTTTTTGTTCCAATCAAGAGGGTCTTTTCTTTTTGTTTCTAAGAATGGAAGGAGTCCACAAGAAGAGGGCCTCTTTCTTTCTACTTTCATGGAATCAAAGTACATGTGTGTTGCTAAGTTTGTTGGATGGATCTATAAATTATGGAATCTCCACACATCAAAAGCTAGCAAAAAGTTATGGTGATGTTCATCCTTTAGATATGCTCCTGAATAGGATAGGTCATTGAGAGGGAGGGCAGGAGGTACATTGTTATTTGTGTTAATTATATCTAGACATCTTGAAATTTTGTTTTGACTACAATCTCAAAAGTATAGTTTATTTACACATCTGCACTTCTTTAGAAATATTCAGTGGGAAATTAAGGAATGACTAAATTAAAATTAAGGGAGAGAAGAAACTTAATAGAAACTTATTATAAGAAAGGTCATTTAATTGAAATTATACGAACTCATCTAAGCCAACAAACTCACTATAAGAAATGACGTAAGTGGTAGCCGGGCCTAGATCGAACTTTAGTAGAGCATAGACTCCAAATTAAAATGCAAGCCTTTGTCATTGTCAGTCAGTTAAGTAGGGTCTGAGGCCCCTTCGAATCCATAAATCTGAAATGAGGATCCCAGTTCAGAAAAAATCCCTCCTTCCTCTGAATCTGGTTTGGAATCAAGTCCTGTAGTAGTTCTGTCTATCTCTCTGTTTTTCTAGAATGTCGGCCGTTGTTATGGTCTTTGGAATTACTTTTAAAGCGGAATATACTAATTCAGCAAAAGAAGTTGTCGTAGGTGATATGGCACCTCTCTGGCAGCTGGCATACGACCATAATAAACTGCCTTTTCTTTTTTTTATTCAAGAGAAATGAGCGAACAACATTTTACAAAATATATATAGTCCATATCTATGTGTGTATATGTGTACGTATGTGTTTCATAGGGCTGATTAAAAAAGTACCTCTGATTTACATTCACATATTTCTCTTTGCCTTGCACACTCAAATTTCTCTTTATTCCTAACCTACGATAGGTATAGTAGTACAGAGAGAGTTACACGCACATACACATATATGTGTGTATATACGTATGTATTTAATAGGCCAAATTAAACAAGTACCCTTGATTTACACTTCATATTTCTCTTTGCCCCTAAAATTTTTATTACTTCTCTTTATTCCTAAACTATGACTGGGAAAGTAGTGTGTGTTACACACACACCCACATGCACACACACACACACATACATACATACATACACACATACATACATACATACAAACATACATACATATATACATGTACATATATATGTGTGTATTATACATACGTAAACACACATGCATACATACATATATATATATATATATATATATATATATATTGTACATATGTGTGTGTATATTATACATACATAAACACATACACACACATGCATACATATATTATATATATGCATGTGTGTGTGTGTGTATGTATGCATGTATAAAATTTAAAAAGGTACCCTTGATTTTACACTTCGTATTTCTCTTTGCCACTCAACTATAATTCGTTGGAACTTGCACACTCATATTTCTATTTATCCCCAAAATATGATAGTGATAGTAGTACAGAGAGAGTTGAAAATCTGGGGTACAAATTCGAATAATACTTAATACAGGCAAAATGAAACCTGGCTATATGTTAGAGAAACGGTGTAATTGAGCCCTAGCCAAAATAAATAATAGTTTGGCCAACTGGAATTTTTTTTTTGGGATAGTTTTGCACGGCATACTAGTTTATATCGAAAAGCAGTGCAACTCAAAAAAAGAAAAGTGTCATCATGATTGATGAGGCCAAGTAAATATGTGTTGAATTTGTTGTATATGCTCAGGTGACGCTACACCCTTTTTTGCTTTTTCCTCAAAAGATTAGCTTATTTTTGCATGCATGAAGGTCGATTTGTCATGACTCATTAGAATTCATATTTAACAAACACACCATTAAGACAAGATACACATATAGATTTAAGGAGTTTTTTTTTCGATGCAAAAAAGGCAACTTTATATTTTCATTGTGGGTATATGTAATTGATTTTAAGATTTGTTGAGACTTTTGATTCCTTTTTAGCTGTTCTTCCGTCCCCTCTGGAGAGGGACAGGCATCATACTGAACCTTATGGTATCAAACAAATTCTTTATATAAAGATGATATCTCGAATATATTAAAATACTATTCAGCTAGTTGGTCCCTCCCATTTTTTCAGCACAAAAATGATAATATACATATTTTATTATTTGATCTCAGCTAAAAATCAAAAATTAATTTTATTAACTAATGCCTTAACTTGAGGGAGGCTTAAGGCGTTTATTATGAAGTACTTCTCAACGCTTAGTTCTCAGGTATGCACAACTTTGACACCAGATAAGACATGGGATTCTATACAATTCTGGCTATAGAGAATTTCAAAAATTATGTTGACTCTACACAAAGTAAAGGCAATATACTTTTTCTTAAATTAGAACATTAAATTATTATTTTTGTCTAAATTATTAAAAGAATGACAATAATGATTGTGTATTATTTACTATCAAGTCTCCCAAGAGTACTGGGAAGACTGAAATCTACCTTTTATTGCAATATTGCTTATCAATTACTATCAAGTCTCTCAACTAAAGTACTGTAAGACGGGAACTTATCTTTTTTTTTTTTTTTTGAAATGCAAACATTTCATTAAATAAAAGTAATTACATAGCAGTTAAAGATACAACAAAGTTATGAGCTTGCTGAATCTTTTCCCTGTCAACTTTTAAAATAGTACAATACGATAAATAAGAAACTATTACAAAATTATCATTGAAGATAGTTTGAAGAGAAGAAGGAATAATACTAAGATTACTTAAACATTGAATAAGATGCAAACAATCTGTCTTCATAATTATACGTAGGAAACCACGATTTGTTACAGCCAAAATAGAATGAAGGAAGGCAGTTGCCTCACTTTGTAAAGCTGAGGTGCTAAAGATTTGACGAGAAATTGTAAATTGATTCATACCTTCAAAATTCATACAGACAATTCCAATTGCTAATCTCTGGGTCGTGGAATTATGAGATCCATCAAAAAGAAAAGTAAAAATACCGTGATCTTTGTCTTCACTAGATGACTGAATATAACATCCGTTTAGCAAATCATAGAATGGTGGTTGATGTAATACAGAATTTGTGTTAATATCTACCATTCTTTTCCTCCTGCTCATAGCTTTTAAAACTTCCTCATACATAGCATCAGCTTGTTGTACTATATGGATTAGATTGAACTCCAATTGGTTCCACATAAAATTATTTCTTGATATCCAAATATGCCATAGTATTATGATTGATTGAATTATGATATTGTCATCCTAAATTTCATACATCCATCTTTCAGCCCATCTGAAAAAATTCTCTTTCTCACCTATGTCAAAGTTCAAACCAAGCTGAGACACCCTCCATGAGACCTTGGATAAGTTACATTTAAAGAAAAGATGCTCAACAGTTTCTTCTTTATATCCACATCGTGGACACAATGGTGAACTTACAATACCTCGACAAAATAATGAATGCATAGTTGGGTAAATATTATATAGCAGTCTCCAGAAGAAGAAGTGAAATTTGGAAGGTATATTAAGCAACCATAGCCTTTTGAATAGACGACTCAACTTCTCGAGAGAAATAACCATACTAGAATTAGGTTTGTTCAGCTTCTGGATCTTGTAAGCAAGAATATAAGCTGATTTAATAGAGAAAGAACCATTAGATTCTAAAGACCAAACTCTTCTATCTTCTTGAAAATTGATAGGAATGTGAATTGAACAGATAGCTTCCACAACTTGTTTTGGAAATAAAACTGAGAGCAATGGCAATCTCCGATTCCTATGCGAGTCATAAAGATCATTTACTTTAAGAGACAAAAAGAGAGTCAAGGTATAGTTAAAACGAATAGGATTAGACATATCAGGGATCCAGTCTTCAGTAATATTAATGTTGTTTCCATTCCCTATCTTCCATTTTAACCCTTGAATTAAAAGATCTTTCCCCCAAAAAATACTTTTCCATCCCCAAGAAGGAGATTGTTTGGACTGATCCTCTAAAAAAGAAGTTTTGAAGTGGTACTTTTGAAGAAAGAATTTTCCAATCAAAGATTCAGGTTCAGATAGTATTCTCCATGCAACCTTACCTATAAAGGCTTGATTTAAAGCTGAAGTTGATGATCTTAGGCCCAAACCACCTAGAAACTTTGAGATAGAAAGGAAGTCCCAAGATTTCCAATGCAAACCTTTACCATCCTTGCTCCTAACCAAATGAATTTAGCAATAAATTTATCAATATCTTTCACAACATTTATAGGCAATTTGAAAAGTCCAAGCTTGTACTGAGACATCATAGAAAAAACATGTTTTGCCAGAATAACATGTCCCATAGTAGATAGAGAATGGGTCTAAAAATTAGAAGTTCTACAAAGAATTCTACTTTTGATTGACTTGAACAAAAATTTCTTTGGTTGTGAGAAATCTAGGTCTAACCCAAGGTAGTTACCTATTTTATTATTGATATTAAGACCCAGAATACCAGCAATACCCTCCTTCAAAGCTATATCAATATTCGGACTGAACACTATAGCATATTTAGAAAAATTAATCTTTTGGCCTGACAACAGAGCATAAGAATTAATAGTTTGTGATAAATCCTGTACAGACTTCTTGGATGCCTCTAGAAAAAGTAAACAATTATTTGCAAACATGAGGTGAGAAATTTCCAATCTGCCTCATAGAGAGATGCCTTTATAGATTTTTTTTATGTAGTCTGAGTACTAAGGACTGAAGACAACGTTTGTTGACAAGGAATAAAGAGATATGGTGATAATGGGCACCCTTGCCTGACACCTCTTTGAATTGTAAAAGAATGTGAAAGAATTCCAACAATTGAAATAGACAGGTGGCTGATGAAATGCAATTATATATCAAAGAAGTCCAACTCTCTGAAAATCCCATTTTGCTCAAGACCTTAAGGAGGAAATTCTAAGAGATCCTATCAAAAGCTTTACTCATATCAAGACCTATTTCCATTTTTCCTCTTCTTGATAAATTCCATAACTTCATGTGATATTAAAATATAGTAAACAATCGAACAATTAGAAATAAAGGCATTTTGAAAGGAGAAAACCAAATGGGGAACCACTCTTCTTAATCTATTAACTATAACCTTACTTATAACTTTATAGATGACATTGCACAAGCTACCAGGCTGGAAATGGGAAATTCTACTTGGATTATTCCATTTAGGAATAAATACAATCTTTCTACCATTGAGATTATGCAAAGTCTTATTATTATTAAGAACTAGTGATTCCTAATTTCTTTTTTCTTGGAGTTGATAACCTCTTTCCTGCCTGTTTTGAAAGACAAAAGAAAATTCATGGAATTCCTTTGTAACATCTATTACCATGACAATTACCACTAAAAGTCAAGGAGTGGGTAGTTATCATTCTCCATGTTCCAGTAGATATGGATGATGTGGTAGGAGGTTACTAATGGATATGGCTTATGTCGTAGGAGGTTGCTTTATGTAATGGGTCATTACTCACTATGAAATGGCAGAAACTGAAAAAGTGGCTTTATTGAATACTACCATTTTAGGAAAGTTTATCTAAAAATAGAAAAGGAAACAATAAATTACGTAGATGAAGAAATGCATCACGAGAAATTAAATTATTCTTTAATATGCTTTCATTCCGGTAATTTCCATAGTTCTCTTAGTCTAAAATTAAGAGTCCTAGTTATTTCGTTCACGTTGCTTTTATATTATATTTTCCAGTCGACCAGCGTGTAATTACTTTAAATTTCAATACAATCTTTATTTCATGCTCTAAATTCTTTTTTAAGTTGATTTGCTTGTTGATATTTCCTTTTTAACTTCTCATCAACAGTTCGCTTTTGCTTTTAGTTCTTATTAGTCGCTTTTAAATATGAATTTTAAGTCTTTAAAACTGTTCAAGGCTAAAAACAGCAATCAACTGAGATGTTGGATCTTATCAACACATTTTTCATCAATTTCACTTCATGGCATTAGCCAAGTGATGCGGTCGTAATACATAATCACTCACCGATCAAGAGGCTCGAGAGTCAAATTTTGGTGCGAACAATTTTTGGCACGCCCGATAAGCAACTAGTAAGAAAGATCTGGCCAAAAACAAGGAAACCATCAAAGACAATAACTTCAACTTCAATGAGATATCTCCGTCGGTGTCTGTGTCTGTGTCAAAATCAAAGGTTGATGAGCAATTTTTTTTATCGTTCATTAAAATTCTGTAGAATTAATGCTCAAAGTTATAAACTAGATAGTGAAAGGGTGGATGCTAATCGCTAGGGAAATCATTCAGAAATGACGTGCAAGAGTGCCCAGGATATCCAAGGGGTGAAAGATGTTTCACTCCAAGCAGTTGCCTCTCTGTATAAGGGAGTACAAGAACATGGTTAGGAAATCGGAACTATGGCAATGGGATCGACATTGTAGAGTCAAGGTTTGATGTGGACATTGATTTACTTGGATTAGACCTCAAGAAGATTGCCTCAATACATTTGAGTCTCAAACTAGAGGGTAGGTACAGTTGCTTCAATCTAAGGGACAGACACAATCAGCAACAACGAGCCCTATTGGCAAAAAGGCCACTGTCATTCTAGACAAGCAATCGGCAATTTAACCCCCCAAAAAAACTTTCATGGTACACATGTTGAGCTCTATTCAGCAATGCAAAGGCATTCATGGGAATAAAAGTAAGGTAGCTGCTATTGATGAACCATACATATTAGTAGAAGCTAGTTCATCTTGTGTGCCGATAGGTAAGAAATTGGCCCTCACACCTTAGGTGTTGATAATCTTCAAGAGTGTGTCTGTGGCAATAGATAGCCTGAAGTAGAAATAGTTATGCTGCTTTCTCGCCAATGAATACTTGGAAGAAGTGCACTAATCATATAAGACGAGCTCTATATATAAATTAATTAATCATCAAATCAAAGCGAATGAACAAGATGCTAAAAATTAGAGTTTCTCAAAATGGGAGCTGTAGCCTTGGTTACAACTTTATTTCCACAACTTAAGTCACGGCTCATAGGATCAGAAAGTTGCCGGTGGGTTAGCCGTAGGCAATCATGCCACGACTCAAGTTACGGCTAGATACATAGAAAGTAGCTGTGAGGTCAGTCGCGAGCATCCAGGCCGCTACTACCTTTGCAGCTGCCTAAACAAAACTTGTTTAAACAGGTATAATTCTATTTTCACTCAACCAAAATTGTCAAACTCGGTACCTTTGTAAACTAGTTTGAGTTAGAAAAAATTTTCATGCAGACAACAAATTCTAATTTCAGTCATAACCCAATCAAATTCTGATCACAAAGCAGTTCGTCTATTATCAACACCCTATTTCTAGCCAAAGCAAATACCCTGATTTCAATTAAGCATAACTTTTGATACACAATCCGGCTTAGTTTGAAATTTTCATGTTTAGAAACTAGATTTCAAGGCACTACAACTTTTGTTAAAAAAAGTAAATTTAAATTCCAACAAGAACAGGTTCAAAATCATAACCAAAAGTTGGCTCATCACTAACCTTGTTTGGACAGTGTAGGTTTTTCGATCTACTTTAGAAAAATTATAGAAAGAACTAAAATGTGTGCTTATAAATTTAGTTTTTAAATCAATAAGAATCATTCAATTTAAACTTCCTATACAAAATTTTGTCCCCATTTACTAAGACTATTCCAGCAAGGCTGCAGTGTGGGTTTCTCAATCCTAGTTGTTCAATTTACAATATCTTATGCCACACTTAACGAAAAATTATGATTTTTATACCCTCATAAATTGGGATTAACATATAACAAGTTCTTAAAAATACTATGTTCAATTTACACTTTAAACTCATTAAAATTTAACCATCACAACCCAAGGAATATCGATGTTATTATCTCAAGTGAACCTTATCAGATACGGTCTACTTTCACCTTAGTTTTCCTTTTCTTTACCCAACTCCTAGCAAGATTTCTATCTATCATCAGGTATGCAAGGTTAAAGGCATGCTGGCTCATCATTAAGCCTCAAAACCTAAGAGAATTTACCAATTTAATAAATAGAACTTCCTTTCTCAAACTCCCTTTTTTAACCTCTCTCGTTGAGTTGCTTTGTTTATCTTTAGTTTTGCCTCATTTGAAACACCCTCCTGCCTAACTTTTTATTACCATTTGTTTAGTAGGTTGGTTAGTTAGCAAGCAGTTAGTATTTGAAAAGATTACTTATTCTTTTAGCATATACTAAACCCCCACTTTTGTCACCTATTGCCTTCGATTCCTTAGCCGTCTTGCTTAACCTTTCTTTTCTTTCTCTCTATCTTTTTTCCCCTTGTTTAAGCTTTATATAAATGTGATAAATATCTTATTATTTAGTTCAAATTATTTTACACATTACACATGTAATTATACACGAAAACAATTTATACCAATGTTTCTTGGTCTTAGTATTTTAAGTGCTATAACTTAGTGGACTAATTTTACTAGTTCAATTACCTACATCATCCCTCCAAATTAATCTTAACAATAATTTTAACGCACAAACAACCAAATAATTAGAATAGTAAATTAGATGTCAATGCAAACAATTGAGGCATTCGTAAGTTTCCTATATTATCACTATTAATTTCTGGATTTTTTTAGGTGTGACAAATTAAATACTAGGTTTGTCCAATTTGACCATTAACATCCCCACATTCATTTACTCTAATAGTTTTACAACAATTAACTAATTAATTAAATAATGAAACCATTAATATTTGGTAAATTAATTATGAGTGTTCACAAATATTCTAGAAAATTGGCATGCAAATCAAGGACGAAGGTAAGACCTTTTTACTTCTCAAGTCAATCCTAATTCTTGTGAAAATATGGTGACAATACAATAGTACAGAAAAACACTTTGGAACTTGAGGATGTGCAGTTATCGTTATTGTCTCGTGAAAAACTAAAGAAGGCAAACCAAGATGTGATTGCAGTTGATTGCTTGAGGAAAGAATAAAAAAGATGGATCTAAAATAGGTGATCAAAGGTCAAGGGAAAGGATAGAGTCCAATGTAATGGATGTTATGAGTTTGGACAGATCAAAAGCAATTATTCTCGTCTAAAGAAAAGTATGGAAAAATAATGACAATATTATTAAATATTCATCTGATGGAGACATTCTCACGATCTTTAAAGATGTGGATATTTCGCCCCATGATAGTTGAAGTTTAGATTCTAGTTTGTGTTTCATAGTTTGTTCCAGGACAAGTTATTTTGATATACTCCAAAATAAAGAAGATAAGTTTTGCATCTTTGGATGATGAATCTATTGCAAAGTCAAAAATGTTGTAGTGATGAAAATCAGAATGCTTGATGGAATTGTTCGTTCTTTGGGAGGTGTAATCTATGTCTCAAATATATGTAGGGAATTTAATTTCCTTAAGCCAATTAGACTTCGAAAGCTACGAGTATTTCACTGGAGGTGGAGTCTTGAAAGTCACATAAGTCCAGATTATCATGTCAAATAGGAAGAAGAATGGGAATTTGAACCATTTGATGACCTCAATGGATTGGTAGCGAAGCTCATACAAGGGGACCCAGGATTGCTTCCATATTTCAAATAGTGGTGAGAAGAAACTCCTGCAAAAGGGAAGGGAGAATTGATACCCTTTCATGATTGAACTAGACTTTGGACTCAGATAGCTACCCATGTTTATTTACTAATTGAATTTGATAGAGATAGAATTACATTGATTGAGTATGCGTAGTTAGGTACCATGGTAATTGGTGGTAAAAGGTAAATAGGTTTACTATTGGTTTGTTTGCTATTTGGTAAAAGAAAAAAAATTGCCAAGCTAGAGAATTGTTAGGAAATTGCTAGATTTTTTTTTGGTGAGATCCTTTCTTGTTTAGAGAATAAATAGTTTCCTATTTATTTCAATTGCTTGTAGTACACGCCATGCTATTTCCTAAGTTGAAGGATTTATAGTTTAATTCAAGTTGTTTCTTTGATTACTTAAGTATTGTCCAAGTAATATGTCCTATGAATAGGTGAATTGATATTATCCAAGAGATACACAAGAGAAAAAGAGTGAGAGAGTTCCTGGTAATAAGAGAAGGAATACAAGTTGTACTTTTATATTTATTTTTCCTTTCATAATATATAGTGGTTTTCTCTCCACGGACCATGCTTAGTAATTAAGCCTAACCACATTAAATCTTTTATGTACTTATATTTTGTGTTATTCAATTGTTGGCTTTTGATTCCTTAAATAGTCATGTTTAATTTCCTTATTTGAATCCTAATAGGTAGTGATGAAGTTGTAATGCTAGAGTAAGCAACCTACAGAGGTTTTTTTCGCTGTGTGAAGGTGTGTCTGTGGCAATAGATAGCCTGTGGCAATAGATAGCCTGAATGTTTGTCTTCTGGTTGTGTTTCAATGGGAAAAAAGTGAGAATAAATGCGAAAGTAGGGATGGTGGTTTTGGTAAGTTGGTGAGGGAGATATGAAGTTGAAGAAAAAGTAAGATGATGAGCCTCTAGTGTGTGGTGTTGCTGCTACATTGCTATTGATAATGATTTGAAGATAATAGACTGGGTTAGTGACATTGCTTTTTGTTTTTTCTATCTTAACGTGATGAATGGGCTTTCTAACTAATTTTCTCCTACCGTTCACTCTTTTCTGAATGAAGATTGAGAGGAATTTTTTTAGTCTAATTTTTTTTCACTGAAATCAAAATCAAAAGGTTTGGTTAAGCTATTTGGGAATTTGATTAGGAGAATGACGTGGAATGATGGTGGCAATGAGATATGGTAAGGTAAGGTGGTTATGAGATGAGTGAAAAGTGAATTATTTGATAAAAAAAATTTGGCGTATGATTCGTATTCATTATAATAAATATTAAAAATACTAAAATACCTAAACAAATTAAAAAATTACTAATTTTTTTATAGAATCTCTGCCCTCACAGGAAGATATTATAGAAAAAATTTTGCAGTAAAATCAATAGCAAAGCCATTTCGGAAACTGTTCATTAATTATAAAAACTACAAAATTTAAAGAAATATTCAATGATTTTCCAAAAATCACAAAAGTTTCATTATTAAAAGAATTCACTTAAAAATTCTAATATAAATATACTTTAGGAAATGTGCCGATAATAAAATATTAGGAAATTACTAAATGACTTTTAACAATCACCAATTTTAGAAACATATAAAAATCTAAAAGACAAATTTAAAAAAATTAAAAAACGCAAAAATCATACTAAAATTTAAAACAAATATGTTGCCCTCTGTATTTTACATTTGCGGTTTTGATACAAAATTTACAAGTGACCCACAAATTACAAAATATAACGTTAGGTGTAAATTTTTTAGATGGTGGATTTACACCAACATTCTATTTACATGCTCAAACTTACCTACTTTTGGTCCTTGTTTTGCTGGGAATGGACTTTGCCCCTGCCCTCTATTCGACTCTATAATTGATTGACAAGATAATTGTTGGGTTTGATTGACGATCCCCTCATTATAGTTTTGTTTATTTTAATAATAGCAAGGACCCCTTCCACGTTCCCCAAAAAAATAAAAAGGCCAATGTCTGTTTGACTGATTTCTTTTCAGAAACAATGGAAAGCAATAAATGGGTTGGGCTAATAATTTGGACTACAAAAACAAGTAGTAGTGTAGTTTTAGGTCCAAATACAAAGATCTGAAGAGATGCTATCCAACAAACCTTCGACCAAACAACGATGGTTGGGCTCAACCAAGTTACAAATGGATCAGCCGAGCCCAAAATTCTAAACACCCCATTTATATTTACCGAATTCTTTAACATTTTTTTTTTTTTGCAGATATATTAAAATTTTCTTGCATTAGATAAATTCAATATCTATCTAGTAAGAGGTTGATGTTTTTGGTTTGGCTCTCAAATCCTCCTTTTTCACCCTTTCTCCTTACACCGCTTTGGGTCTTCTTTGCATAGAAAAAAAAAATCTTAAAAAAGGGCAAGTTTCGAGGGTCACCTAAGGGCCATTACCCTAAACAAATTGGTCATGTATAGGAGTTAAATTTAAGTGATGATGGTATTTCTAGGGTCATAAGTCTTGTAAGGATTTGGAATTAGCCATCTCTTAGAGTTTTTTTTTCTTTATTATAAATTCATATATGATGTTAATTGAATTTAATTTTATATCTTTCTCGATTTTATTTTAGGGTGATATTAGGGTTGATTTCGCGACTAACTGTCATTGACTTGACTTGAAGATTGATGAATGAATGAGAGCCCTTAATAGATTTGTTGACCCAACGATGAATCAACGAATAAGAGAGGTTGATAGACTTGTTGACTTGAAGATCAATGAATGGATGAGAGAGGTTGATAAACCCTCCTCGATGGCCAAATGACTGATTACAAATATGAAAAATTTTATCTTGCAATTATGGTATGATACCATTAGAAAAAATTCAATAGAATACAATAGCTCTCTAACGTGTTAACACTTGTCTTTTATTAATAAAGAGTTAACCCAACCATACCATATCAAGTGCCCAATATTTTTCAGGCCAGGGAAGCAATAAAATTACAAGAACAAAACAAAGTGTACTGCATCCCTTTTGAAGATAACCACTTCTCTTTTTCACCACCACCACCACCACTACGGGAGAACAAATTTTGACATATAGCACTCCTAAACCAAGTAAAATAATAGAAATAGTACAGAAACAACTTAATTGGAACACTCACTACCGATAGATTAATATGATAATCACTTCTTATGGGTAATAAACAATAACAACGGGTGTGGATTATGGAACATAGAAATGCCACCTACACAGTTTCATGACAATTTTTCTTCTCACCCCCTCTCATTAACACAGCTTCATATTGTACAACAACACAACAGACATGAACAATTTATAGGTTGCAGTTGCAGTTCTAATTTCCATTCGCCAATACACTGAAAATTATATAGAAAATAGGAAACAAGATAAATCACAACTTGCTCAAACGGCTTCGTGACCATCTTCCTCATTATTTATCTGCTCATTCCTTCTTCTGGACTTATTGGTGTCATTGCTATTCCTTTATTCTGCCTCTCTATATTTCCATGCCATCCTATATTAAATAAAAAGAAAATCGGACAGGCCCTTTAATTATCTAGCTAAAGTACTGGAAGAAAAACAAGACAAACTTATGGAATGATTGCAAAGTTTATATAATTGATTATGATTGGAGAAATTAATTGTAATTTACCAATTTTCATGTCAAATCCACGGTTTTTTAGCTCACGGTACTCCTGACACAAGGCACACGCTTCACAGAAGCAGTGGACCAAACAATCCCCACATGGAGATGCATGCAACGAATATTGCTGTCTCATCTTTGAACGGTAGAAACAAGAGTAGAAACATGGGCATCCAGTCACACAAGCCATAAGTGTATAGAGGACCCCATTTGATCCACAAGCTGCACCATAGTTCACACAAATCAAAACATCATTTTCTCACTCAAAAATTAATAATTTTAGTTCCAAATTCGACATAATACAAGATATTTCAAGATACATGAGTAGTATATGGCATAATTAAGCACAATTTTTTCGTGTCACAACCTAAATATTTTTTTCTTTTTATTGTTTAGCAAAA
>JAMWEH010001392.1:0-51401 GCA_024721245.1 Mitragyna speciosa | reverse complement strand
CCTGAGAGATCAACAACCTGAACTCTTCGTGACCAGGTAGCCTAATCTGTTTGTATTTTCTCTATATTAGTGGTCGCAGTGATAGTAGTGGTTAATTAATGTCTAATTGTTTGTTTTCCAGTGAAGCAAAAAAGTAGTTTTGCATTTACTGCTTCACCTCATGGAGATTCAGTTGAAAGCAGCGGCAGGCCTGGAGCTCATTCTGCTTGTGAAACCCAATAGTGCTGACAATCTCATGTTATTTGATGGTGAAAATGATTTTATTGAAGGTGATAGGAATTCTGCACAGCCCAGTAGGACTAGTGTTGCTCCTACGGAGCATCCCTTGCAACTGGATGGAAGTCAAAATGCAAAGAATTAGTGGATTCTGCTGCCTTCAGTATCCCAAAAAAAGGCATATAGACGTAGGTCTCGAGCAAGCCATGATGGTGCTCGATCAAGTTCAACTGATGTAGTTCTTGCTCGTGGCTGTCAAGGATCTTCTCGTCATGTTACCAGAGAGTCCACAGGGCTGGTTGTTGATGCAGAAACCTGGAGGAACAGAAAGTTTCAGATGGCGGTTCAAACCTACAAGTCCAGATGTTGTTAAGGTTTGCAAGACTGTAACCGCTGAAGGTCAGCAGGACATGGAATTGGACTGTGTGAAGCCTGTAGAATCAACTAGTAACCTGAATAAAAGTGATCCACAGGATGCTGTGGTCAATGCTAGTGCTTCAAAGATATTCAGAATGACCAATATAATTCACCGCCAGTCCTTGATGCTCCTAAGTCTCCCTTGGAAGTTGCTTTTGAAGAAACTGGATCTTTCAAGGGAAGAGAAGACGTAATTAATATTGGCCTTGAATCTAAGCCACGTGCTCCTCTGACACAAATAGAAAATCAACCTAGTTCTGGTCAGGTGAATGGATTCAGCACCATGGGGGATGACAAAAGAATCCAAAATGAAGTCCAAAGCAAACAGTGCAACAGTGGGTACAAAGGTTTTAGATTCAGAGTCATCTTGCCACCCACGCTAGCCTTAGTTTAGACGGGAATAATGATAGTGAAATGTGTACTGATGTAAAGATTATTGATTCCAACGGGAAACCAACTATTGAAGGTGGTCAAATGATTGAAGAAAAGGAAGAGATTAAAGCTGGTGACAGTTGTACTTTTACAAATGACGAATGTATTTCAGCTCAACAAAGCCACAAAGAGAATGGATTTATATTGAGATCCCAGGAAGAAATAAATGAAGGTATATCTGGTTTACAGAATGATGTAAAGGACCAATATCAAAAGAAGTTAGAGATCAAATTGTTGAAAGCGCGGAAGCAGATGGCTGTAATGGGTTGGGGCCAGGATCAGAAAGGAGAATTATTGTTCCTTCGGGTGATAATGGGTTGGGGCCAGGATCAGAAAGGAGAATTACTGTTCCTCCGGGTGATAACTCAGATACGAAGGATGAAAATGTTTGCTCTGTAAAAACTCAGGGTTCTACTGATTCCTTTATAGTAAAACTACCTGAGACTGCATCACCAGCTAGAGTTTTGAACGGGGCTTCAATGGACAAACATCTGCTGATGTCAGCAAGGGGGAAAAGGTTAATGAAGACTCGATCTTGGAAGAGGCACTGATGATAGAGGTTATTATTTTCTGTTTATAGCCATATTTGTGCCTTCATTGCATTCTGCTTCAATGTAGTTCTGCTTTTGACTATATTACTTGGCCATAAAAGGCTAACAAAATATTTAAACAGGCTAAGCATAAGAGGATTGCTGAGTTATCTATAGCAACCTTACCAACCGAGAATCGCCGAAAATCTCATTGGGATTTTGTTCTTGAGGAGATGTCATGGTTGGCCAATGATTTTGCTCAGGTATGATATGGATTTTTTCGTTACTTGCATCATTGGTTAAACATATTATCATTCATAATATTCTAGAATATTTTTAGGAATTTTTTTTCCCTTTTGTGGCACGTTTTTTTGACGCCTTTTTCAGAAAATTCTTTTCCTTTTTGATGCATGGATATAGTGGCGAGCCTTTTGCCATACCTACTAGTTTGCCTTTTGTCATTTTGAGCTGTTGAATCCATCTGTATTTACTCTGATTTTTCTTGATATAGGAGCGCATTTGGAAGATTACTGCTGCTGCACAAATATGTCACCGAGTTGCTTCTACATGTCGGTTAAGATTCGTAGCCCACATCTTAGCGAGATCTGTTATGGAATTTTGGCATTCTGTAGAGGTACCCTGCATTTTCTTTCCTTTTCTTTAAGGGTTTTGGGGAAGTGATTGCTTTGATGGAAGTAGTATTTGGAGATGAGTTTACTGTAGATTTGGATTTATCCGAGTACCATGTTGTCAGTAATATATCTATTTGAGCATTTAGCTTTTTTAAATTTTTATCATAATATCGGTTGTTCATTCATTGTTGATGCATGTTTACCTCAACTAATTAAATTGTGGCTATGCTCCCTGCTTTTATCTTTTTTTGTTTGTTTGTTCCCACCAATAGTTAAGCATGTTGTTGTCTTCCTGTTTAGCATTCTAGTTATTATTAAGTTATATTCGCTTTTCTGTAGGCAGTAACCAGAATTTGATTTTAGGAATAGGTTTTGTTGTTGTGCAGAGTCTACTCCAGTAGTCAGAAAAGGTGGACAATGTAATCATGGTCCTGATGTATTAATCTGTAACTTTGAGTGCAGTTTGTTTGAGAGTATGACCTTTTTTTTTTATAATTTTTTCAACTTCATTTTCGTAAAAGAAAGATGGCCCAAGAAATAGGGGTAACAATTTTGCTTACTATGATCATTAGAAGTCAGGTTCACATGGCTCATATTTCTGCAACATGTTCAAATCTCACTAGAATAAATTTGGTGTTCCAGGAACTCATGTTAGAATTGCATAACATAATATACCTGGACTGGAATGCTGAATTATTTATTAATATTTCTCTGTGGAAGGAGGTTGGCTGATGCACAATTGCATGTAACTATGTGGGCTTTTTGCTTGTTTTGGATATCCATATATGATTCCTAATTTATATGGAGGAAAATATATTTTTGTACCTCATCTGCACTTCATAAATGAACTGGCATATAGATGGATCATTACCCTGAATCCCTGATGACACGCCATGTAAGGAAGTTCCTCTATGTCATATGTTAATGTATATAGAAAAAGAAAGATTAGGAAGAACGTGTAAAACATACAATTGTAACAATAGTATGGGTGTCGTGCTGTATTGGCAATTGCAGCAAAGCTGACCCGCAGACCTTGGAAGACATTTTTTTTCTTTGACATGATGGTTTTGACATTGAAGCTATCTGCAGTTGTTTCTGGATAGATGTATGTGAAAATGCTTTTGTATATTGACATGTCTCCAGCATCAGTTACTTCTCTTCTGATGGTAGAGTATCTTTTCTTGCCTTCCACCATGAATGTGTGGGAAGAAATGGGAGAATATTGGTGTTCTTTGACTAGTTATTTTGCTATGCATCTGGTGGCTTTTCAGGAGGGAAGGAAAATGCAGGAACTGCAATGTTCTAGAAAAGATTCACTTGCCCTTCGGGAATATGCAGTGAGATTTGTGAAACATAATAGTTCTGATGTTCTTCATAGTCAAGCTGAAGCTCCTGTGACTCCAGATAGGGTTTCGGATTTAGGAACTACCAACATTTCATGGGAGGATCATTTAACAGAAGTATGTAATGAAATTAATTTTGCTATCATATTATCTATATTGTGTTTCGTATTGGTTTTGAAATTTACCTCCCGATAAACTTACATGTATGTCCATTTGTATATATTGGTCTATCTAACCATAATGATTGGTTTCATGTTGTAACTCTGTTGCTTCTAGGGTCTTGTGCAATGACTTGCCTTGGATGTGGTTACTTTTAAATGATTATGCCATATCTGTCCATATTGTGGTTGAAATTGATTTTTTAACCTGTCGAAATTGATTTTTTAACTAGTCGTTATGTATTTAGGTTCTGGCTTTGTTTCCACATTTGAAAATCTCTGGCTTTATTCTTTTCACTACAGGAGAATCTATTCCACACAGTTCTTCCTGGTTCCGCAGAAATCTACAGAAGATCCATTGAATCTCATGAAGTAAAATATGAGGTAAACCTTGTCTTCATAGTTGATAATTATTAGTTATATTGCTGTCAATATTTAGACCACACTTGAATGATTTCTTCTATTTTTCTTCTTTGGGAGTTGACATTAGTGGTAAACTGCTTCCCTTGTCATCTTTGATTGTAGTGAGCTGTTTTTATTAACATCTTTTAATATTGTTATGTTGCCAGTGAATTAGATTTTTACCGTACCCTGATATATTATAATCTTCATTGAGCAATAATTAATTTATTATGGAACCATCTAAGGATGGTGTTCATTAATTTAATTCACAAATTGAACCAAGCTTATTGTGTTGCACTCCGCAGAAAATTGGCAGTAGCATGCGAGAGGAAATGGAGACATCAGCATGTGATGCTGTAGCAGGTATTTATGAGGATGTCACAAATTTCCTGCTTGCCTTTTAATGGATCAGAATTTTCACAAGGTTGTTTCCAAATGCAGACTTTGGATATCAGGATAATGCATACGAAGAGGATGAAGGAGAAACAAGCACATATGATATATCAGGAGCCTTTGAAGGTAGCAAATCATCAAGATTTTCTCAGAAGAAATGGAGAAACTCGACAAAGGCACGCAATGCAAGAACATTTGAAGTTGTTGCTGATTCACCATTTATGCAGTGCATGGAAAATAGAGCTGGGAATCAACAACCTGTGCTAATGGGAAAACGTCCTGCTGGCAATCTTAATGTGTCCTTTCAAATAAAACGTGTGCGGACTTCTAACAGGCAGAGAGTTTCAAGTCCCTTTAGTGCTGGAACATCAGGATGTGTTCAGATGCCATCTAGGACGGATGGATCAAGTGGTGATACCAACTCATTCCAGGATGATCAGAGTACTCTGCATGGTGGATCCTATTTACCAAATAACATGGAAGTTGAGTCAGTGGGAGACTTTGATAAGCAATTACCATTCGACTCCGCAGAAATATCCACTAAAAATAAAAAGAAGAAGAAACCAAAGCATTTGGTAACAGATTTATATTTTGCGGCGATAAATTGGTCCCTACTTTCTTGTTGGACAGATGTTTGACTTCTGTTTTAGCATTTATGTATATATTCTTAAATTTGCCATATCATACTTTTCCAGGGATCTGCCTATGAACATAGATGGGCAGTTGACTCCAATTTTCAGAATGAGCAGGTGATTTTCTTTTATGAATTTCAGGGTTTCCCAAAGCTTTAGCTGTTGCACTAGCAGCTCACCAAAGTGCATGTTACATAATTCCAACCACAGTTTAAAACCTTATTCTGCATAGATAGCAAAATAATAAACAAATGTAATTCTGCTTGTGTTGCTAGTTTTACTGGATAAATGATGGTTATTCTTGAAGAAGTCATCAGCTAGTTTAGTTTGTGCAATATACTTCTTGAAATGTCCTTCTGTGTTCTTTACAATTTCAGAGAGATCATTCCAAGAAGAGATCAGAAAGTCATCAACTTGAATCGAATGGTAGCAGTGGTAAAGTTTGCTTTGGTTTCATTTTGGGTTCAGGCTTAATCTTCATTTTCTTGTGCTTCATGTTGCTCTCTTTTGGAAGGTTTGTTTGGACAACACATTATGAAGAAACCGAAGATGATGAGGCAATCACTTGAAAACTCTTTTGACAGTGGTGCTCCAATTGGTGGATCTGCTCCTTCTCCAGTGGCCTCCCAAATCAGTAACCAAAATAAGTTGGTGAAGATGTTTAGTAATCGGGATCGTGGTAGGAAAAACAAAGGTTTGAAGGTAGTGTGTATCCCCTGCTCTACCTCCTGCTTCAAGTTCGCTACTTCTAATTGATACAGCCATAAAGTGAACTTGAGCATTTAAATTTCATGCAGTTGCCTGCTGGCCAGCCAGGTTCTGGAAGTCCGTGGACTGTTTTTGAAGACCAGGTATTTTCATTGTTAGGTGAAGAACTGGTATTTTCAGATGGGCTGATGTGATACTCATTTGTACTGGTTTTTTCCTTACTGATAGTGCTTGTGGACATTTTATCACAGAATAACAGTGTCACTAACTTGTCTTTAGGCACTTGTTGTTCTTGTACATGATTTGGGTCCTAACTGGGAGCTTGTAAGTGATGCTATAAACAGTACTTTGCAGTTTAAGGTATGGGGATCTGTAGTTTCTCTTTTATTATTTGTCTTGATAGAAGCCTTTTCACATGTTGAATCTGACTGGACCAAGCTTGTATTTGATATTTTTTAATTTGCACTTGGTTTGTCCTCTCAATATTCTCCCTTTCCTCTCCTGTGACTGCGAATGATTTTTTACTTTAAATAAATACAGTGCATATTCCGCAATCCTAAAGAATGCAAGGAGCGCCATATGATGTTAATGGACAAGACTGGCGATGGGGCTGACAGTGCTGAAGATTCAGGGTCTTCTCAACCTTATAATTCTACGCTTCCTGGCATTCCCAAAGTAGAATCAATCTCTTCTCCCTCTGAATTTTGTGTGTAATTTTAACAAATGTGTGCTTCTTACACTTTGAAGATTGTTTGTTGATTGTTTACGGCGCACATTACCTGCTTATCATTTGGGTCACCAGCTTCTCTTGACCATTTTATCTCATTTCATTCAGGGTAGTGCCAGGCAATTGTTTCAGCACTTGCAGGGACCAATGGAAGAGGATACCCTCAGATGTCATTTTGAAAAGATCATCATGATTGGACAGAAACTCCATTGTCGGAGGAAGCAGGTATATACTATTTTAGACAGGCTTTGAACAGAATTTGTTTCTACTCTGAAGCCTTTTTGTTCCCTGAATTGATACATTACATTTTAGAAGACCTTGTTTCTTGCATTTTGTTTCTCTTTTTATGTTTAAGAGAGTCTTAGATGGATTGCAGCAGCTGCTTGGTTTTTTGTTTGTAGATGAATTTCATATGCAAGTTTTCTCCATGTTTTATCTCATGAATATTTTCTAGTTTGGAGTGCTTGTTCTCTGTTCCTCTTTTATTCCTTGTTTTATCAGTGTCCAGTATAATTGCTTTATGAACCTGGGAGCTTTTAAGTTTTGATTTTCTGTAACTAGTGGAGGGTGTGGTAGTGACTTTTGTTAGGTTTTAATGCATGTTTGCATTCACATTCCTTTTTTTGATAGATTGTATATTTGTGGAAGGATGTAAAATAAATTATGAGGGTGGTTCTTTTTCTTAGTAAGTGACCCAAAAGAAAGCAGAGGTCTATTTCGCTGCCTGTTTGGATATTCTTGTGATGTTTGGAAACCAGAGGACAGAAAAATGCGACTTTATATGCATCAAAAACTTGATATACTGTTGTCTATGATATATCTAAAGATTAGAGTAAATGGACGATGTTAATTGAAATGTTTTCCTTGTATTTCATAGTTGCTTTTACAAAAACAAGATTAAACCATAAATTACTTCAACTAATTAATTTTTCAACTAATTAATTGTCCTTAAAATATATAAACCCTTGTAAGAATGATTTGGCAGCAGATGTTAATATAAAACTGTGCTTGTAAAACTATTGCGTACCTTTTATTTTTTTCGTAAACAGGTACATCCAGTTTATCATCGAAGCTACTGTAATCTCTGAGGCGTTTTTTTTTAATATATATTTACTCTTCTTGAATGAGAATGTCTGGAATATATGGAATACATGATTGTTTGTGTCAATTTCTATTTCCTTTACTCTGTTTGAACTTGTCACCATGACATATTGTTTGACTTGGTTCTTTTTTTTTTATGACTTTTCTTGATCGTCAAATGAAAGAACGATGTCCAGGATCCAAAGCAACTTCAGCCACCTCATGGTTCTCATATGTTTGCACTTTCTCCTAATTATCTAAGTGGAGGACCTGTTCTGACGTAAGATTTTTAATTTAATTTCTGAAATTTGTTTATGATTTTTCACCATATATTGGCCTTGATATTTACTACTTGCATTCCTCCATTTTTCTTTTGTTTGCAACTCCACTTTTCTTGCGGTGAAGACCTCTGGATCTTTGCGATGCAACCACACCTTGCTCTGATATTCTACCACTTGGGTATCAAGGCCCACACACTGGTGGGTTAGCTATTTCAAATCAAGGTACTATGGCCTCATTGCTTAATGCTTCTGCTGCAAATTCATCGGTGCCAGGGTCCTCCAATGTGATTATAGGCAATAACTTTCCATCCTCGCCAGGTCCAATCAATGGTTCTGTTAGGTACCATGCTGTTTCTTACTGAAGTTTTCCACTTTGTTGTGGTTTGTTAGTGCATCCTGTGTAATTGGATATTCAATGATAGGGATGCAAGATATGCTGTTTCTAGGTCAGCATCTTTGGCAACTGAGGAACAGCAGAGAATGCAACAGTATAACCCAATGTTGCCTGGTAGAAGTCTTCCACAACCAAATTTGTCATCTCCTGGGGCTCTTCCAGGAAATGATCGTGGAGTTCGCATGCTACCTAGTGGCAATGCTGTGGGTGTTACTGCTGGTATTAATCGAAGCTTGTCAATTGCGAGGCCTGGATTTCAAGGAATTGCATCATCTATGATGAACTCTGGTAGTATGATTTCCTCGGGTATGGTGGCAATGCCCGGTTCTGTTAACGTGAACCCTGGAGTAGGCTCTGGTCCAGGGAACTCAACAAGACCTCGCGATGCTTCACATGTGATCCGGGTGAGTCATCTATACATTTTTCTGTTCTTGGTTGCTGATCTCTTGCCTTATAGTTATACTTAGAGAAGTTATTATTGGGCAAAGGGATTCTGCTCTTGAAATGATTACATTACTCTCAGCACCTTGTTGAGTGGTGTTTCTTTTAGCATTTCGTTGTTATTTAGTTTTCTTGTGCCCTGTTCCATTTCATTTAGGTTTACTTATTGAATGGTGTTTTGAAATGTTTGTTCAATGACACTTTTAAGACCTTTGGGAACTGTATTTGTTTACAATAGTTCCAAGTGCCTGGTTTAAAGGAAAAGTATTTCAGGATAATTGTTTAATGGCCTCCCAAAGTCTAGATTTCTGATGTTTGTGTGAATTTTAGGTCGAATGGTTTGTTGACGTGAGTTTTACTTGCACCAGGTGGCATCATGCAGGCAATTTGCTTTAGAATGCTTTTCCAACGTGTAACTTTTGCATATTGAAATTTTGCGAGTCTGATGACACGTGGTTATTTGCTTTTATAGCCTAGCCAAAGTCAGGAGCCTCAGCGGCAAATGATGGGGCCTGAGCTTGTGTCACAGGGAAACAACCAGGGAATTGCATCCTTTGGCGCATTAAGTCCGTCTTTCCCAAACCAGACTGCCTCTCCACCAGTTTCATCATATGCACTCCATCATCAGCAGTCACACGGGATGTCTCCCCAGCAGCCACATGTTATGAGTCCTCATCATCCCCATCTTCAAGGAATCAATCATGCTGGCAATCCGCAACATCAAGCATACGCTATCCGATTGGCAAAAGAAAGACAGCTGCAGCAGCGTTTGCTGCAGCAGCAGCAACAACAACAATTTGCGTCATCCAACTCTATGATGCCTCATGTACAGCCACAGACCCAACTTCCCATTTCGTCTTCGCCACAGAATAATTCCCAAATTCAATTGCAAACAACTTCTCCGCCTGTGTCACTTTCTTCTTTGACATCTGTCTCTTCTATGCCTTCTTTGCCACAATACCAGCAGAAACATCAACTGCTACCTCATGGGCTTGCACGAAATTCTCAAGCTGCGGCTACTGGTCTTACCAATCAAATAGGCAAGCAAAGGCAACGACCGCCACAGCAGCAGCAACAGTTTCAGCAAGCTGGCAGGCACCATCCTCAGCAGCGACAACAAGCACAGTCTCAACACCAGGGCAAAGGTATGAAAGGAGTAGCAAGAGGGAACTTGATGATGCATCAAAACATCCCAGTTGATCCATCACTATTAAATGGCCTTTCAAGTAATCCTGCAACTCAATCTGTCGAGAAAGGGGAACAGGCAATTCATTTATTGCAAAGTCAGGGATTATACTCTGGGTCAGTGATGAACCCTGTTCAATCAGGGAAGCCATCAATGAATCATTCCTCAAACCAGTCCCAGCCTCAGCAAAAGTTGTATCCTGGCCAAACATCACCTTTGACAAAGCATCTGCAGCAGTCACCTAGTCATTCTGATACAGTTAGTCAAGCTCATGTTGCCCAAGTTGCTTCTGGTCCCTTGTCCACGGTTCATCAGTCAGTTCCACCTCTTGGTGTGGCTTCTTCCACTCATCAGCTGCCACACGTACAGCCAAATCAGAAGTTGGTGAATCAAAATCAACAATCTGTTCAGAGAGTGTTGCAACATAATCGCCACATCAATTCTGACCCATCAACTAAGCTGCAGGGAAGGGATTCTCAAACCGACCAAAACTCTGCACCCAGTTCATCCCATATGGGTGTTACAGCAACAATGCTGCAGACATCCAATGATGAAACTAATGTAACTCAGGTCCTCTCTCCTGCCAGAGCTCTGCAGTGGAGAGCTTCAGAATCTTTGTGTGATTCCAATACATCAAGTTCAGCAACAACTTTGAGTACCATTGGAACCCTACCAACAAATTCCGCTGGTAATGAGCCTTTATCTCAAGCAGGTCAACAAGGGTTAGGCCAGAGGCAGTCTTCTGGTAACTTGCCTCCTGTTGGGCAGGACATTAGTACACAATGGCAGCCAGAGTCATCACAACTGCAACAGCCTCTCTCACCTGTGTTACAGCAGCATCAACAGCAGCTGCCACCACAGCAGCATTCTCAACAACATACACAGCTTGGGGGAAATAGCAGTAGTTTGTTTGTTATGCCCACTGACTCCAGATTGGAATGAGGCTAACCTTAACAAGGTATCCCCATGGTGGGCTTGTCCCGTCCTGGTTGGGTCAGCATGCCCAGAAAAAAGTAGTGTACAGGTAACCCGGTTTTCATTTTCCTTTAGATATCTGCAGCTGCTAATTTACCTGCATCTACAGGGTCTAATGATCCATTAGCTAACCTTCCCACAAGATTTTTTTTAAAAATTTCAATTGAAAATAATTTGTCAAAGTTGAAATAAATTGGTCACTTGGGAGTTTTATAACCCCATTGGACGTGAATGTAATTTTGCATTTTCTCGGGCAGCAAAAAGCATTAAGAAGCTAATTATTATTATTATTTTTTGGGTACAGCTAAAGCTCAACATTCCATAGGGCATCGCAAAATTGACACAAGTGGAAGGTTATTATTTGGATTGTGTTACAGGTTGTCTGGCAGGGGCTAATTTTGGGTGTTTTGTACATTACCATTGTCCTAGAGCCTTAGGAACTTAGAAATACGGAGGTACGTGTACATGGATCTCACATCTCTCTTTTGTTGCTTATTATTTTTCTTTTTATTTGATCTTTTCCCCCCCTTTATTGGTTCCCCTGCTAAAAATTAGAGGGGCCTTATTTGTTTCTGCCCCCATAGGTCAGCCCTTGTATTATTGCCCTTTAGTAGTAGGGGATAGGTGTCATTGTTTATGGCCGAAGGCTGTGGGAAATTTTGTGAATACAGGTCCTTTTTCAATATTCTCTTCGAAGAGTCATGTACCAGTGCCCTATGAGCCTTTTCTCTTCTTGTAAATTGCTAGCTTGCAGTCAACAGATAAAAAAAAAACTTTATATCAGGTTTACCTCTTAATTAGCTAATTTAAGCCAAGCATGATTAGCAGCGCGGCTTTTTTGAATCATTTTCTGCCAACATCTCAATGATGATTTTCTCCGGCGAGCAGTATCTCGTCGAAACTAAGATGTGCAAATTAATTGCCAACACGAGAAGGCTGTGTATTTACAATTTTGTCTAAGGTTGTGCACATATTCAAATGGTTAGGCAGATTTTGTTCGTCTCATTTGTAATTTCAGTTACCACAAGAGGGAACACTTTTGATCGAAAACAAAAAAGAGCGGGGAGAAACAGTGGGGAGTAGGGAGACACCGAGCCAGAGAAATAGCAGAAAGGAAAACCATGCAGCAGGGGCGGTGTTTAAACTTGCAAAATTGGACGATGCTCTGAATCTGAGAACTAGCTGAACTCCCGATGCTAGTCTATGTGTATTATATTCTACTTGCTAACTACTAGATAAGAAAGAACTTTGTCGAATCCAAAGCGCGTTTACTCGTGTAGCAAAAGCTTAACCAATAGCAATAGCAATTGTTTAATTTTTCAAATGATGGTTTTTCTCATTCCCAACCTAATTGTATCTAGTAACTCATATGGTAATAATCACTTTCGTCGAGAAGTCATGGGTTCTAACATGAATCACATCAAAGCATGTTAGTATTACATTAAAAATCTTCACCCGAAAAATATTTAATAGACATCAGCATTTGATTCAGAAATGCTTGGAAAGAGAAGACAACAAGAAATAAGAAAAATGAAAGAGATTTGACATCATTTCCTAAGACACTACCATCAAAAGACATACATTCTTTTAACTCAGAATTCTAACGCACCCTCATAAGACCAACATTTATAGTTGTTGCAAACTACAACATGCTACCAAGGGATGCACATACAAGAATACTGCACATTCATGCATTTCAAGTGGTTTGACAGGCAGACATGGATTTCTGGAGACTCGGGTATGAGACGGCTAGGGATGGTCAATCAAATGCTGAGGGGACCTTTTAGTGCAGAAATGAAAATTTTAGTAGCAACACATTAAACCAATGTACATGTGATATAACAGTGAAACAATGAGTTTTAGGCACCAGGAAGCAGAAAACACGGGACAATAGTTTAAGCCTGGGCGCGGCACAGCATTTAATCTCCACAATGAGGTACAAGGAGGAGCAGTAACCATGCACAACCTAATGATCACTTGAGAAACAATTGAAAAATAAGCCATAGCTAAGCGGGAAAATATTTCAAATAAAGAGGTATCCACTAAATTGAATATCAAAATTCAATTATATGCCAAAAAAAAGCTCATGTAGTAACAAATGAATTGAGAAATATATGCTTTTACAGTACAACGTACAAAGAAGGCGGTTCTTCCCAAATCTAGAATTTTCACTTCTGTGATGTAATGAATTCCAGACTAAATTGCCTTTCAATCTAAAACAAGAATCCAAGTTTCCTTACAGTTATCGGCCTGTAACCAAGTGCATCCGCAAGTGAACTATAGAGCAGATCAATAACTATATTAGATATTAACACTTGCAAAGCTTAAAATTGTTTCATTTAGCATTCTTGAACCAACCACAGCATGATTCAGAACAGTTACCTAAACTCTGGTCTGTACACAAACTGATAAAAACAAGATCCTAATACACATTACTGTAATAAAAATAGGGAAAAGACAGTAATAATTATTGTCACAGGGAAAAGAACTACATTAGAAAAGGGAAAAAAAAAAAAATGTAGTCACAGGCACAGCAAGAACCTTCAAATTTCTTGAGCCATCTTCTTTTTCTTATGAGCCCCAAAAGCCCTACCAATAGTATCCACAACCTTCCTCTGCGCTTCAATAATCATGTCCATTCTCTTCTTTTCCATCTCCATCCGGTACCTCTCAGTCTCCCTCATCATCTCAATCTTGTTTTTCTCCATTCTCAAAAACCTCTCAGCAAAATTCCTTATTTCTGCGGCCAACTCCCTCCCTACAACGCCCTCTTTATCCTCCTCTTCTTCCAACTCTTCCTCCACCTCATCCTCCTCATCCTCTTCCTCATCATCACTTTCCTCATTCTGAAAATACCCTTTTCTCTTCTGGTTCATCGGAGTTCTCAATCCTCTCAACACTCTCCCACTCTCACCAACACGAAAATCAAAACTCCTGTTCATCATCCCCATTCTATTCACATTCCTATTGCTATTATTGCCGCCCATCACACCAACATCGCCTCGAACAATGTTATTTATACTCTTCAACTTATTTTTCTTAAGCTCAGCACCGCCAAAACTAACGTCCCCCTCGTCACTTTCGCTCTCATTATAATTGCCACCACCAACACCAGTAGAACCAACGGAATTGGCATTCTTCTGGTACTTAACTGCGGCGGAGGCGGAGGCAGCTATGGGGTGGGCGGAAATTGGCAAAGGCCCACGTTCCATGCGGTCCATGAGCTCAAAATATTGCCAGGAATTGGGATAAGGCTTGAGCCGTTCAGCCCGGTACCTCTTTCGGAGCTTTTCGATCTTGTGGCGACATTGGGTGGCTGATTTGGAGGGCACATCGTAGCCGCAGCGGGCGGCAACGGTGACGGAAACTTCCTCCCATTGGCTGGCCTTGAGCTGGCCTTTTTGAGGGAGTACCACTTGTCTTGGTAGGCTTGGATGAGGCAGATGGTTTCTTGGTGGGTCCAAGGGAGAGGTGGGGTTTTCTTGGGCGGAGATGATGATGTTGTTGCTGCGGTGGTTGGGCCTGTGGTGTTGGAATTAGCGTTAGGGGTGGGGATGGAGATGGAGATGGGTATTAAATCAAGCTTGGGTTTGACGTCTGGGGAAGGAGGATTTGAGGTGCTGGGTGAGGGTGAGGGTGAGGGTGAGGGTTGAGGGTGGGGTTGAGCGGGTGGGGGAAGAAGTGGCGGTGAGGAAGGAGGGGAAGAGGATGATGGGTTGTCCATGGATTTCTGTTCTTGTTTTCTGGGGGGTGGTGGTTTCTGGGGCAGGGCGGGGTCGTGGGGAATAAAGTCAAGGGTAAAGTTAGGTGGTGGATTGGTGTCGGTGGGGACGGCGGAGGTGGGTTAGTAGTTTGGTGCAGTGGTGGGCATGCAAATTAGTGGACCCGACCCGAGATCTATTCTGGGTCGGGCAACCCAAACCCGCATTAGTTCTTGTCAAAACGCATTCTCTGAGGGTCTCTCTCTCATATTTCGACTTGAAAAGGAGTTGGCGGGTGTTCTGTCTAATGGATATTTAGCAGCAGCTTGTATCATATCCACTCTAAGGGATCTTTATTACAAGAAATAAATCTCCGATGCACTCTTGTTTGGCCTATACTTTTCTTCTTAGTGGGAGGGGACAAAATTCGGATGTCATTTGTTATTAATTAGCTCATCCGAGTGAAGGAAAAATTGAATAATTTTAATTCAACTATCCTTTTTTTTTATTCTTTATATCAAACTTAGCAGAATCCTAGTCATATAGGAGTTATTCCTGAAAGAAATGAGTAGCATATCTGAAAAGGCTGGCATAGCATGGTTCTCCTGTAGGAAGGAAATAACATTTTACTTCCATTATCTGCACAATTGTTCCGCCCGAATTTCACATCATATTCCGGAATACATAAAAACTCACCCAACAGTTGCATATTGGATTTCTAGTTCTTTTACTATTCACCTCCAGCAATGCAAGTGTGTGTATTGATTTGAAATTATTTAAGGACTGTACCGTGCTATATACAAAGATTATAGGAATCCTGAGCTGTCACATTTGACTCAGACCTCCAAGAAAAATGAGGCAAGAGTTCAGTATCAGGTGGCAAGTTTCCTTCAATTATTTATCAATCAACCTGAAGAAAGAATAAAGAAATGATACATCAGAAATGATACAAAAAAAACAACAAACAAACACACGGCCCTTGTAACTTTAGGTGGAGAAATGGATACGATTTTGCAAAATACGAACATAGAAAAGAGAAGTTAGCTTAATAGCGTCATCCACTGAATTTCTGGACTACAAAGGATACCATTCAGTATCACTGCAGCAGAAACATTGTGAATCTCAACAATTACAGTACTTCTTCAATTTTTAGCTCAAAGTTTTTCCCAAATCAGCGGTTGGAAGGTTCCACAAGAAAAAGACTTGCTGCTACGCAGCCAACAAGTGCTTGTTGCCTGTTATGAGCAAACAGGTCATTATCAACATGGAGCAGAAACAGGTAAGAGAAGCAAAACCAATAAAGGTAAGTGTTAAGGTGAATGCCTAAGAATGTGAAAGTTGCTTTTAAACTAACTGATTCCTTCAAAACTTCCAATAGTATGATAATTTTGGATGTTTTCTTGATTGTAGCGGGAATCAAAATTTACCCTTACACTGGTGTCTCTCAAGGATTCTGGTGACTCAGCAAGCTTCACTTGCTTTGATGTTGTTGCCAGCAATGCCTACAATGTTAATTCCCCTGGTCAATAATTAGTTCTAAAACAAGAATTATAACTCTCCAAGTTCATAAAATTTGTATAACTTCTTTACAGCACTGTAAGAATAGTTTATAGTCCTACTTCTTTGTCTATTCCAAGTTGTACTCTACGGACCTTATGCCATTCATCAAATCAAGTAGTACATCTTCTTTCTCCGGAGGAATTTCGGTAGCTTTATTCAACAGTTCAGTCACCACAGATTCCAGATGCTGCAACCTCTGCCAGCATGGATCGAGGTCATCATTTTTCACCAGCAAAATCTGCTCTCCTTGAGACCTTGGCTTTCCCAGCTCTGTCTGTGCTGGTTCTCTGCATTATTTTTCTTGAATAATCTACTCAGTGCAGGAACCACAGATATATGCATGCAAGTAAATTGAACATGACATTCATCACTACATGTTCCTATCTTCCTTTCTTTTTTTTTTTTTTTTCCTTTCGTAATAAACATGAAGTAATTGTAAACAAGGCCTGATCCATGAATATCAGCCATTGATGTTTAAACAAATACATGGCATCGAAGATGGACCGAAATGTAGTGGATCTGTTTGGATACCATTATTTTAGAATTATTTGGAATAATTTTTCTAGAAGTGTTTTGATAGGGTGAAAATTATTTGGGAATCTTTTCAACAAAAGTCAATAATTTTCCCCTTCATTTTTTGAATTTTAAATGAAGTTTTCCCTCTGAACAGAACTTCTTCATGATCATTGTCAGATTTCTTGAGACGTTTGTTGGCTCAATGTCATCAGGTTTGTCATTACTTACTGTCAATGCAATGAATCACTGTGTAAGTACTGTAGAGTTCCTCATTTGATTATAAAAGTGCTTTGCTGTGAAAATGAATACTGCCATTTGACCTTTCAAGCTAGGGCGGGACATAGAGGGTGCCCAGGGGTTATTAGTGTTTTTTTTTTTGGTGTTATATTTTTGTAACTGAACAATGTTACTCATTCCTTTTCAGTTAACAACTATAGTTGGAGCAGATCAGGTGTGTTAAATTCTGCTGCAAAGCACCCTTTAATAGAAAGTATTTTCTGTGGAAAACATGAGAAAAGTATAATTCAGGAAGTTAGTTTTTCTTTTTTGTATTAGTTTGGAGGTACGTGGTAAATCATGCACATTAGTGCTTTGTCATGTAGCTGGTCAGCAGAGGTGAGAAATTTCTAGAGATGTCTGGACTATCATGAGAGGAAATTCTTTTAAGTAGTAGAAAATATCAACTTCCTTAGAGGGTGGTTCTGATTGTATGATGTGAGAAGACGATCCAAAATTTGATCCTGACTTGGAAGAACCTGTTCACTGCTTAGGATCTGCACAAAGAAGCATAGTTTTACTTTAAACATGACATGCAGCCAGTCAAGATTGGCATTATACTATATGGATGTATAAGCTGTATAAGCTCTTACCTTGCTGAGAATTGGCTTGATTTCAGCACTATCGCAGTCTCAGAAGCAAGTAATTTTCCTTAGGTACATAGCTTCATTTTGACAAAAGAATCCTTTTGATTGAATACCTCAATTGTGAGGATTTCTCTCATTATATAGGCACAAATCTGCAATATACAAGGCTAGAATTAAGCCTAAATTATAGCTATCAATCTGTCCTAAATTACAGCTATAATTAAGCCTAAATTACAGCTATCAAATCTGTCTATATACAGGCCTAAATTATAACTATCAATCTGTCCTAACTTACAGCTACAATCAAATCTGTCTATATACAGATTTTGGCTAAATAAGAAAGTATATATATACAATTGATGAGAATTAAATAAGGGGAACTAAATAAGGAAGCGTATCATGGAGAGACAATCATGGAGCATATTATGGTGACATCAATCATGGAGCATATTTATGCTGACATCCCCCCTCAAATTGATGCTGGTAGATCAAGAAGCATCAATTTGCTCACAAAAAACTGATGACGTTGTCGTGTCATAGCCTTTGTAAACACATCTGCAATCTAGAGTTCAGTAGAAATATGAGGAAGAGAAATGATACGAGAATCGAATACTTCCCGAATGAAATGACAATCAACCTCGATGTGTTTTGTACGCTCATGAAAAACAGGATTAGCAGCAATCTGAATGGCACTAGTGTTGTCAGCATGTAGAGGAGTAGGATCAGACTGAACAAAACCAATCTCAGCAAGAAGACCACGAAGCCATAGAATCTCAGAACAAGCAGCAGACATCGCACGATATTCAGATTCAGTGGATGATTTGGAGACCCGATCTTGTTTCTTACTCTTCCAAGATATCAAAGAGTCACCAAGAAACATGCACCAACCTGTAACAGATCGTCGCGTATCAGGACATCCTGCCCAATCTGCATCACTGTAAGCCACAAGCTTAAGAGGAGTCCCATTAGGAAAGAATAGGCCACGACTAGGAGAACCTCGAAGATATCGAATGATACGACGGACGGCCGCTAAGTGTAGATGACGTGGAGCCTGCATGAATTGACTAACTTGCTGTACTGCAAAGGAAATATCAGGTCGAGTAATGGTCAAATAGTTGAGGCTCCCCACTAATTGTCGATACATAGTGGGGTCAGAGAGGAGATCACCCTCTTCCCGACGATACTTCGTGTTTACTTCCATTGGAGTGTCCACAGAAGAAGTATCATGAAGACCAGCCAATGTAATAAGATCCTGAGCATATTTGTGCTTGATTCAAGAAAATGCCGGAGGAAGTGTTATGAACTTCCAAGCCTAAAAAATATGTAAGAGGACCAAGATCCTTCATGTGAAATGAGGACTTGAAGATGCTGCTGTAGTTGGGTGATCAAAGTAGAATCCGTTCCAGTAATAACAATATCATCAACATAAACCAAAAGAAGGACAATGCCAAGAGATGTCTTGCAGAAAAATAAAGAAGAATCATAAGCACTTTGCTTAAACGAAAACTGGAGCAAAGTGGAGCGAAATTTATCAAACCATGCTCGGGGAGCTTGTTTCAGCCCATACAATGATCGTTTCAACTTACAGACATCCGAAGAAGAGTAGGAGGACAAACCAGGTGGAATGGTCATGTATATCTCTTCTTTGAGATCTCCATGCAGAAAGGCATTTTTGACATCCATCTGATGAAGAGGCCAACCTTGGGATGCAGCAACAGACATGATAGTTCGCACTGTAGTCATCTTGGCAACTGGAGCAAAAGTCTCCTCATAGTCCACCCCATATTCTTGCCTATTACCAAGAGCAACCAATCAGGGCCTTATAACGATCTAGAGTTCCATTTGAACGCAATTTGATAGAATAGACCCATTTGCAGCCAAGTGGGTTTCACCTGAGCAAGGACAAGGGACAACATCCCATGTATGATTATCTTGAAGAGCCCGAAGCTCTTCATCCATTGCCGCACGCCAACAGTCATGTTTAGCTGTCCTCAGAATAACCTGATGGAATGGGGATGGAAGATAGAGTAACATGTAAAGAGGTATGAGAGAAACCATACCGATCTGGCGGACGAGACACTCTGGTCGAACGGCGAGGAACTGGAGTTGTATCCATATCATTCGTAGAGGATTCAATCTGAACAGGCTCAGATGGCGGACCAGACTCAGGAAGGGGCAAAGTTGGTCTTCGTCTTTCATATACAAGCCCAGGTTTGAATCGGTCAATAGAAGGGGTCAAGTCATCAAAATTAAGGCAAAATAGACATCTCGGGCAAAGATTCATTATGAGAAGGAAAGAATGATTGATTTTCAAAGAACACAACATGACGGGAAATACGAAATCGATTAGAATTCGGATCATAGCAAACATAGCCTTTGTGGGAAGTACTATAACCCATAAATGCGCATCTAACAGATTGAGCAGATAACTTATGACGCTCATGAGAAGGCAAATGAACAAAACAAACACAACCAAAAGTATGCATGTCAACGTATCTAGGATGTTGATGATAAAGACGAAAGTAAGGAGTTTCAAAATTCAAGACACTGGACGGCAATCTATTAATTAAATAAACTGCTGTAGATAATGCCTCAACCCGAAAATTTAGGTGGAACAGATGATTGAAGCAATAGAGTACGAACAACATCCAACAAATGTCTATTTTTACGTTCAGCAACACCATTTTGTTGGGGTGTATATGGACAAGAACGCTGAGAAACAATGCCTTTTTGTTGGAGAAAAATATGAAATTCTTGAGACATGTATTCACCACCTGAATCAGACCTCAGAATTTTGATGCTAGAAGAAAACTGATTCTCAACATAAGCAGTAAATTGTTGAAAAACGGATAAGACCTCAGATTTAGCACGAAGGAAATAGATCCAGGTATACTTTGTATAATCATCAATGAATGTAACAAAGTATTTATAATTTGCATGAGAAATGACAGGAGAGATTCCCCACTACATCACTATGAATCAAATCAAAACAGCGTTCAGCATGACTTCCATGAGAAGGAAAAGAAAGAGATTTACTTTTACCTAATTTGCATGTGGAACAATCAAAAGAGAGAGAAGAAGAAAATTGATCTTTATTGCCCAACAAACCAGAGTTTATTACATGAGATAAAATAACTGAATTAGGATGACCTAACCGTTTTGTGCCATACTTCACACTTATTGTTCACAGTGTTACAAGCAAATGAAATAACACCAGGAATGGAAAAATGCAGAGGAAATAATCGTCCAACTTTAGGCCCCTTCGCTAGTATCTTGCCCGACACCTTGATCCTGCACAAGAGAACCATTACGAGAAAAACGAACATCACAGTTATTATCAACTAATTGCCCGACTGAAATAAGACTGGTAGAAAGCTGAGGTGATACAAAAACATCTCTAACAGTGGAATTAACATCCCCAATAGCATGAATAGGTAACTGACTACCGTTGGCAATTTGTATATGTGCTGATCCAGTATAAGTTCGAACATTGCTAAGGGTTTCAGAAGAACTAGTCATGTGATTAGATGCACCCGAATCAATAATCCATGGAGAGGAAAGAGAACTATTACCTTGCAGTCCTAAGGCTGAAAATGCGGAAATAATCATCTGTTGTACCTTCTCAGTAGTAAGAACGGAAGAGTCACTAGTAGGAGGAGAAGAAGTTGAACCCACAGTAACTTGATAAGCATTAGCCTAACGATTTTGAGGACGAGTAGGACACTCTTTGATAATATGCTCCGACTTTTTACAGTAGTTGCAAAATTTTCGTGTACAGTTGGTAGCAATATGTCCGTATTCCTTGCAACTGAAGCATTGAACTTTCCGCATGTCTCGTCCTTTGCCTTTTGCTTGAGCAACATGCGCTAGTGCATTGGGTGTCATGTTATCGTGTTGATAAGTGGCATGAGTGGCGAGTCGCTGCTCCTTACGAAGTAACTCCCCAAAACAGATATCCAAAGATGGCATGGGATAACGATTCATCAAATTGGAACGAGTGGATTCAAATTCAGGTCGTAACTTCATTAAAAACTGATCGCGCTTGCTTTGCGCATGAAGTTCTTGCACAATTGCGAGAGATTCTTCTGGTACCTTGGCATAAATAATGTCTGTAAATTCTTCCCAAAGATTATTAAAGCCAGAGAAATAATCCTGAATGGAGAGATCGCCCTGAGTGTAACTAGCAATCTCGTACTCTAATTGAGAACGTCGAGCAGTATTGTCCTGATAATATACCTTTTTTAGGTATTCCCACATAGATTTAGCAGTCTTACATGGCCTCAAATTAAGAACAATAGCAGGATCCACCGATCCTAAAATCCATGTCATCACCCGAGCATCTTTAATCTGCCACTGAGCCAATTTAGGCACATCAGTAGGAGCTGAATCACTCCCATCAATATGACCCCATAACTCTTTTCCCGTGACAAATAAACGAAATTGAAATTTCCAGGCAGAATAATTCTTGCCCGTGAATTTCACCGTAAAAGAGTCAGAAGACATGATGTAGTGCTAAGATTGAGAATAAAGTAGCCCAAGAACTCAGAAGACGCCAAAATACTCCAAGAGACACTCTGATAGTGTCAAAAATACCAAGAAACTCCAAAAAGAAAAACTAGAAGCACCGAGATGAGAAAAGGAAAAGAAACTAAAAAAAAATTTATGCCTAGAAACTTGGCTCTGATACCATGACAAAAGAATCCTTTTGATTGAATACCTCAATTGTGAGGATTTCTCTCATTATATAGGCACAAATCTGCAATATACAAGGCTAGAATTAAGCCTAAATTATAGCTATCAATCTGTCCTAAATTACAGCTATAATTAAGCCTAAATTACAGCTATCAAATCTGTCTATATACAGGCCTAAATTATAGCTATCAATCTGTCCTAACTTACAGTTACAATCAAATCTGTCTATATACAGATTTTGGCTAAATAAGAAAGTATATATATACAATTGATGAGAATTAAATAAGGGGAACTAAATAAGGAAGCGTATCATGGAGAGACAATCATGGAGCATATTATGGTGACATCAATCATGGAGCATATTTATGCTGACACATTTGTGGGTAAAGCATGTGCCAGCTGCAGGTAAAAGTTAAATAGCTCCCAGTTAAGGAATTGGGTATGTTAGAATAAAAAACAGTGCTAGACAAAGCATATTTTACAATCAGGGTACAAAAAAACACCAAACAACCTTCATTAGCTCTGGATTGTTCTAGGGTCCCCTGTCAGATATAAGACACCCACCTTCATTTGCACATGAGCAGGTTCCCCCAAGAAAAATCTGGCAATTGACTGTTCAAAAGAAACAAGTATGAAAATTGTCAATGTGCTTCTAACTGGGAGATACTAATTCATCTATTAAAGAAATTAACCGGGTATCTATAACTTCCAATACCCTATTCTGGAATTTGTTACCTAAAACCTGCGTCATCAGTAAAAATCCAATCAACGAACAATTCTGAAGTCTCCAAAATCTTGAAGTACCTACTAGAAGCACTATGCATGTATTTTTGCAGTTGTGCTTGGGTCAAGAAAACTTTTTGCCGTGTTTTACAGCAGTTTAAATCCACTGCCAGCATTAACAATGAACATCTGGTATAACATCTGTACAAGATAAGTAACACTAAAAAGTGGTCCGTAATTAACAAGAGGGAGAAAAACAACTTTTTTTTTCATTGGTTTTAAGGAGGAAAAAAAAAGTCTGTTATTCAGAAATCTGTTACAAAACTTTGGGCACACCTCGGGATAGTTGTCAGCATCTATTTTCTGCAGGCACATAACCAAATCATGAGCAATCTTGCCAAAACTCATCCAGTTCTACAAGATTTGGATACAAAAAAAAAAAATCATTTTTCTATATAAAATAAAAAATCCTCAACAAACTACGAAGTACAGTGACAGACCATGCATTACAAAATGATAGGCTAAGGACAAACCAGCCCGTGCACATCCAGTATTGTTGTTGTAGGGTAAATATGTCTCCTGGCTGCAATTGAACATGCTGGAAATTTCCTGGCAAAGATTCTTTCGTGTCCTTGGATGTGAGATTTTAAGAATCTGTCTATCGTGGTGACATCTATGGGCTTACTGGGCACAACTTTCCCAAGTCTTTCAATATAGACAGGTTGTCCTTGTTTATCCACACCATGGTAACCATGAGGATAATGGTGCTGCTTCTTCATGTTCATTATATACAAAATCCTACACATGTATCATTTAGTTAAAGAATCAGTGAGAAATGGCAAAAAGTGTTATGCATGTAACTACACAAGCTACATTCAGAAATCAACAAGCCACTGTTTCTCTTCAGTCCCCCACTTCCATACTACATATAAAACCAAAGAAAGAGATTAGAGATGATCGAAGGACTCGAGTAGTTAGGTTCATATACATGACAATGCTTGTGATGAATTGAGTCAAATGACCATGTAGGAACAAACATAGCACAACATGCACGTGCTCTTCAGAATTTTATCCGATAGCTATACAGCAGCCCCCCCCCCCCCCGGGTGGGTGCACATGTGGCGGGTGGGAGCCCCCACAAAAGAAAACCACAAAAATACACAACCGAAATGGAGCAAACAATTTGAGATAAATCATCTTCAGAAGTTCAACTACTATTACAAAACCAGAAACGTGAGAAACCTAGATGGCTTGGCACTTGGACAGGCAAGAATATTTGGAATCTTTGACAGTCCAAGGAAGATCTCAGACTTACAGCAATTTTGAGACAATACATAGGATAAATTTTGACTTATTTCCATTCAGATAGTAAAATGCCTGCCTTAATTAGCTCATGTAATCCTGATTGCATGCTATTCTGTTTCTAGGGAAAGAAAGGAACACACCAATACACGAAAAAGTGAATTTTACCTGAGTAATAGAATCCACATACGGACTGTCTTATCGAGGTCAAACCTTCCTTTCCCTTGAGAATCTGAAACAATATATTAAGTTAAATCAGAAAACTAAAAGCACATGATGACCAGAAGAGAGACACATAAAACCCAAGTTCTTAAGATACTAAAGCTTTTTAATTCTATCAAACTAGCTATAATACTAAGGGCTTATTTTTATGGAGAACAGTATCGTGTACCTCAACATGATACGGTAATCATCATGACGAGGGGGAAGCAGATACTTATCGATCAAGGTTTCTCTAAATACATAAACCACCTCCTCTTCCTTTTCTCATCTTGAAAATCCTGAGTTGAAATTGAAGCAAATTGATAATGAGCTACCCGCTTATCATGTTTCTTGAAATTGTGCGTGAATTTTTTTGCCTTCCTTGTCAAAGATCTGATCCTAGTTCTTCTCTTCTCATCCTCCTCTGAGTTTTTGAAATCAGTTTATTTCCATCTATTATCACCCCGAGCTAAAGCTAATTCTTTAAAAAAAAAAAAAAAAAAAGCAAACAAACAAAGAAAGAGTCAATTGGAAGTTTCAAACCTCAAAATTTTATCCGAATTAGTCCAAGATCGATCAAATTTATTCAAGATTCACAATAAAATACCTGGCATTGTTCTCCGAATCCAAAATTGAATTCGGAAAATTCACTTACATACCTGGCATCCGCAAATTCGGTAGAACTTGTAAGATTTACCCACTCGAAACAGATCATAACAATTTTTTTTTTTTTTTGATAGATCTTCAAGATTGTCAGTGCTATCTGATCGCCAATAAAATCTGAACCAAAGTTACTCATCAAGATTCGATTGATATTGAAAAACGGTAAAAGATTAATTAGCAGAACGCAAAAATCAATTTAATCCTGCTTCATAACTACCTTCAAAATCAAAATCAGCTGCATTTACTTTACATATTCACAGGAAAAATGCAAACGTCATCAATTTTCTCTCCCCAAAATTCTTGGTTCCATAATTCTGTATGTATATACAACAAACGCAACACGCCGAGAATGGAGATTAGAAAGTGGGTAGGTTGGTTATTTAACAGCTTTGCTTTTCAGTTTACTCCCTCGCAACGCAAGTGCACAACTCACCCAAACAATTTCTCTCTCTCTCTCTCTAAAAACACATATCTCGTGAAAATGTCGAATGCGTGAACTTCTCTCTACAAATATATTGATATTATAGTAGTAGGTGGAATGCGAATGAATTTCACCCGCTTTCTCTCTCTAGAAACAAGAAAGGAGAGAAGAGAACAAACAGTAATAAAAGAAGAATGGGAACGGCTGGTGGCGGTGGTCGTCGGGGTAGTAATGAAATGAAGGACGGCGTCGTTGTTAGAGCCACCTCAAGGAAAGCGATTAACGTACAACGCCCGCTTTTGGGCGGTAATAATGACCAGGACAGGCGAAGGTCGCGTCCCATCTTGGCGCGAACTTTTTATTTTTTATTTTTTATCACACCTATACTGTTATATTAGATTAGAAGAGAGAAATTTATTATATTAGATTAGAAGAGATAAATTGTGTTGGTGGGAAAGTTGTAAAACTCTATTGTTTGTTTAATTTTTTTTTTTTTTTTTTGGTGGTGGTTTGTTTGATATTTTGACCTTTCATTAGTAGCACTTCTATAGGATGTTGATTTGTTTTTGAACAATAGTATCGTCAAAGACGCTGTGATATTCAATATTATAGACATCGTTACCTTTAAATTAATACTAACTTAACTTAATTTTAGAAGAATTCTATATTATCCCAACTTACTAAAAAAGTACAATTCTAAATTAATACTAATTTAACTTAATTTGGAAAGAACCCCATATTATCCTAACTTATTAAAAAAATATAAAATAGTTCTCAACAAATAAAAAGATAACCGTAATTTTTCTTAACAAATAAAAAGCCAGAGTTGCTACTATTTTCTTAATCTAATTAAAACCCTGAATCCTAAAAATATAAACCCTACACCTTGAACCCTAAATCTTTAATATTAATTCCTAATTCAAAAGAAAAATATAAAATCTAATAATAAAAACGTTAGCAAAAGTTTTTTTCCCTTAAGGTTTATGCTGCAATAAAAAAATTAAAAATGAACATATAGATTCTTACGTAAGAAACCAGTAGTATAGGTTATAGGTTAGATAATGACGAGAGTTTGTGATTGATAATAATTATTCTATGGTCAATATTTGTTTGTAACTAAAAATATAGTTACAGCCTTTGACAATGCTATTTTCCTTTATTTTTTAGTGGCAGTTACACTTTTGCTCAGTCTCCCACCCAACCAGCCAGTAGCTTTCTCGTCTGTTCGAGTATTAATATTACTACTAGTCATATAGGGTAAATAAGTAGGGATTTTATTTCTCAACTCTATTAATTGAGTCCTTATGAATAAAAGTTTATTAATAAAAATGTTTATTAAAATTTTATCGGTAATTATCACAAATAAAAATAATTTAATAGGTGAAATTCAATAGGTAGATAAACCACCAAATGAATGTAATATCCGATGGATAGATAAACCACAAAATGAATGAGGTTGTGTAGAGAACAATTAATGAGACCGAAAGATGAAAACCCATAACCAACTGAATTTTTTTTTAAATGGACTAGGTTCACAATCTTACTTGTGAATCTTATGATTTAAAATAAAGTCAAAAACACAAAATTCACAAATAAAATCGTAAACCCGATTCACCTAAAAACCCTTTGCCAATTGGGGCATTGTGATACAACACCATCAACTTTCGCTCATAATGCAAGCATTAATTTTTCTTTTTCCATTTCTTTTTCTTCCTTTGATTTGTAGTTCAATCATCAATGTATCCCCCTTCCATTTGTTTCTTTCTTTGTTTAATTCTTAATTCAACAGTACTTGAGCAACTTAATTCATACTAATTATGGGAGGCAATTGGGCGGGTTGGGTGGTTTTTGGACAGGTTGGTATTGGGTTTTCATTTAGATAAGTTATACCCAACCCGCCCAACTATATATTGGGTTAATATTGGGTTGGGTCATATTGGGTTAACTCAAACCCATGACCCAATATATTATTTTATAAATTTTGGTACATAATATTTTTTCACACACATTTACACACACAAAATGATTACAAAATGATTTTTTCATGCATATAAACACATTTTCACACACTAAAACACTTCTACAAATACAAACACACACTTCTAATTATTCAATCATTTGAATGGTTACTACAAAATAACACCTTTGGTTGGTGACCTAGGATTTTCTAGGGTAGTGGAGGAAAATAAAAAGGGACAACAATTAAAAAAATACTATATACTTAATTATGATAAGGTGATGTGGCCTCACGATTCAATAATTGCTCGAAAATTAGAATAAATTCTCAAATTTTATAGTGAAAATACTACCATTTTAACTTATCACATTCTAGTCGAAGTGCAATTTTTATTAATGAAATTTGGCTCGATTTATTCCCGGTATTCATTTGACCATGCAGAAAAAATGGTCCAAAACTAAATACATACTATATGTGCAAAACAAAACAAAGTAAGTTGAATATCCCCCGCCAAAATATATCCCAAAAATTTCAAAAACAAAATAACACCAAATATATCTCAAAATAAAATATTTTTTGCCTAAAAAAATTTAATTGGACAAAAAAAATACATAAATAATAATAAAATTGTAAGCGAAACTTGTGAGCTTGTTCACTAAGAAAATGCAAAATAATTTCTCAAATTAAATAACAACAACTCAAAACACAAAAAATTTCAGAAAATATCCGAAATTTAGCACATAACAAACAATTAATTGACAAAAAAATAAAAAAAAACCAAATGCTAGAGAGAGTTTTACTTACAATAGTTTAGGTTTTGCAAATGACCGAAGAAAGATTTGGAGAAAAAGACAAAATTTTGTTGAATGTGAAGAATTTGTTTTTATTTATTTATAGTTTGATGTTGTGTGTGCAAGTGTGTGAAACTTGGGGAAGGAGTTTGGGAGATATATGAGAATTTTTGAGTTCACTTCCACTATTTATATTTATATGAGTTGGGTAATGAGTACTCAAATAAAAAATCCAACTCACCCAGTAAATAAGTTGAGTTTTCTTAGCCCAACCCAACAAAACCCATAACCCAACTGACCCAACCCATCTTTTAAAATTAGTGAGTGGGTTGGACTAATTGTTGAGTTTTGAGTTTAATTGCCAGCCCTAATACTACTTATGGATCAAGTATTTCTGATGTATTTCCAACTAATTCACTTCTAGGCGGGCGTATTCTTTTTACTCTAACAAAATTTATTCTGATTCAACGATCTATTCTCTGATAAATTATTACAATGAATAGATAAAAAAATAAAGATAAATTGTTCATAAACTACCAATACTAGTGTGTTCGTAATCAGCCGTATTACAAGAATTTTTGTACGCTAACCAAATGTTTCTTTTTGTTTTTTCCACTCCAACCAAAAATACCACACCACAACCATAGTTATCAGATTCCAAAAGCAAACTAAAATTTAGTTAATTCTGATTTTAATTTAAAAAAATCTTTAAAAAATCCAAAAGCATGAGGAGAATGCAGTTGAGATCAGGCCTTTATAAACCTTCAGAGGTTTAACTAATCGCCAAGTCTATTATCTATTATACAGGAATTAAAATCAATAAGGACGCAACACTTAAGCGCAAAAAACCAAAAAAAAAAAAAAAGGGTCTGATATATGATGTAAAATAATACCCATGCTACAGGGCTGCAAAACGAGGGCTCAACTGAAAATTATAACAGAAAAATGGAATCTCATCAGAACAAAAATGAAAAATTTGCAGCAGCAGCTACCCAATAACAAAAGATCTACCATGCTGTTGTTACAACTTTAGCATCTACTAGGCCTTGACACAATTCTCAGTAACTACCTTCCAGATTTAGTACATGACAGAGGTGAGAATGTTCAATTGGGAACCAAGTTTCTCTTCAGCAGCTTTCTCTGCCTTAATTCTGAGTCTTGTTAGCTGCTTCCTCCTCTCATACGTTGCCTGGGCTCTTTCCTTCCTCTTATTCTCTAGTTCCTGTTAGTGAAAGAACAAACAATCAGTAAGTGCTTCCATTGGCATTTAAAGGATAGAAGGTTAGGCAAACAGTAAAATTTTCTCTTCAACAGCCGCCACATGCAGGAAAATACTTGTGAGCATGGGATATTATTACCTGCTAATGTACATTAAACAGAGCCTAAATTACATAATTAGTTAATCAAGAGTCAGATTACCCTAATGTTTAATTGCTCATAATTAGTTAAACAGAGCCTAAATTACTAATAACATGTCCCAAAGACCCAAAGATATGAAAGACTCTGACGAGTATTAAGGAATTACTTAAAAAGGTGGATCATAGTCCAAGGAAATTAGTAATTGTTCAGACCAATTGACAAGAACGTGATGGTTTATACAAGGAAATTACTAATGGAACCATTTCAATGAAATTCATAAAAACATGAATAGACCATAATATACATAAAACAAATATATACTATCGGTGTTATGAGAAGCATTGTGATAATTGAACATAGGACAAACGGCATAGCAATGATCCATACGGTGTTTGACTGGCCCTATACAGGAAGAGCAGCTTAAAGCTTAATCATGCACAAGTCGGGCTAAAATCTAAATGCTCCTCTAGGCAAGACAAAACCATATCTCAAAAAGATGCAGGAAGGAAGCATAAATGGTGTATAATCATGACCGAATTGAACTAAACAATACGAGAATGTCAAAAAAAAATCCATTTAGTCAATAGATCTCTCGTAAATCTACAATTACAACCAGGTGTCGTAAAAACTTATATACCAACACTGTCTATCAAAAAAATCAGAAACTTACCCTGATGGTATCAGCGTGATTCCACCCAACCTCAGATGATAGCCGGCCTAACAAACAGTACTTGTGACCAGCCTGGAGTCTCAGGACCCTAAATTCCATTTCAACCAAAAGAATCCCAAACGCCACTTATTAATTAAACATTTCAGAAAACAATTACTAAAAACAATTTCCATTTTCTGCTCCTAAACAACGTTGTTGTCATCCAATTCTCCAAAATAACCAAAATGCCACTTTAATTTAAATGAAATGAAAATAAGGGAGCAAAACAGATAGAAGAACTAACTTAAGAGCATCAGGGATAACCATCCTCTTGGTTTTATCATAGGGAGGAGGAACCCCCTCGTACACCTTCAACCTGGCCAGCGCAGCAGCTCCTCTCTTGGTCTTATGCGGAATCATCCCTCGGATGGTACGCCAGAGGATCTTAGATGGGGCCCGGAAATGGATAGGACCATGGGACGGTTTGGTGTTCATGCGCTTCCGGAGGAACCGGAGGTACTTCATCTTCTGACGGACTAGACCACCCGAAAGGCAGATCTCCTCGCAGCGAACCACCACCACTTTCTGCCCATTCAGCAGCTCCTTAGCTATGATTGACGCCAATCGCCCCAGCATGTGGTGCCGCGCATCCACCACCACCCGCTTCGCACATATTCCCGATCCCGACACCATTTTTGCTCTCTCCTGCTCCCTCTCCACGGGCTAAGCAACTGTGTGAAGTGTGTGTGGTTTTTATACGTAGAGCTAGGGTTTTACTGTAATAGTTTAGATTTAGGCTTTCGGGGCCCTAATTTTCACCATAAATGACCGCTGTTTGGGCGGGCTTTTGTGAAGACTTAACTGGTCCAAAGTACGACAGCCATTGTGATGCATGAAGGCTAAAGCCGCAGGTATGAATATTCTCATGGAGCCCAATGTTATTAACTGGGCCTTAATCTATTTCGGACCACATCATTTTCAGATTTTTTTTTTCCTATTGTAATTCCAACGAGCATTATTGCATTTTAGCAAGTGAGATATCTTGGAGCTACAAGTGAAGAATAATATGTGTAGATTTTAAAGTCATGTATGGATGAATAATAAATTACATAAGCATGCACAGGCTTTGCAGTAGCAACTAATAAAAATTAAAATTATTTGTAGAAATTATTTTATGAGAATATATTTTCCTTTAAGGATTTCTTTTTGTTGAGGATTTTATGAAAATAAAATAGGTATATGAGTCGTTATTTGATGGTTAATAAACATCATTTGTATTTTTTATAAAAATGAGAAAGTAAAAGGATAAAAAAAGGTAAGATATCATATACTAAAGGTGATGCTTTCCTTGTTATACATAGTAAGATACTCAATATAATGATGAACAACTATTTTCCCTAACTTTTAATTACGGGTTCGTTTGATTGGATGTAAAACATTTTTTTAAGAAAAACATTTTACATGAAAATTTTCATCTTCCCTACAAATTTTCGGTGTTTGGATGACAATGTAAAAATATTTTAAAATATAAATTTTTAGATGTTTTTTATTTTTAAATTTTTTGTCAATATGGGTTACAAAGACTAATAATTTTTTTTTATGTTTGAGCTTTTTTCATTTTTGTTAGGAGGGGGAAAACAAAAAGTTACCAATGCATTTATAGGGCAAGGAGAATAATAAGAATAGTTGATGATGATAAAACAGAAAAATTCTATAACATAAAAAGTCCTTCTACAGCCTTTACCCTACTAAGCAATAAACCTAACTCTTCTCTTCGTAACACCCTTAAATGTACTAGTTTTTTTCGTGTGGGACTGGACAGTGATCTTAAGAACAGGGTAAAATTTACCGAAACGGCCTAACGCCCAACAGTCCACGTTCTCGTGATTGATTTCGGCTATGATGCCAACTGCAGAACAAATGGATCTGGAAATGCCTTTCCAAAATTAGCCCAAAAAGGACCCGGGCCGGATTATACGCAATAGTCTCAAACGTCGATTTCGCTCACATTGTCCGGTCTCCACGAGGAATTCAAGGATTTTGTTTTTACATTTTTTTTTTATTCTGGAAGGAGTGAGTATTGAGTGCACCATGCGCGTCATGTGACGTGCCACGTGGTGCACTAGAACCAATCACACATCGTCAAATAATACAAGATATGACCTACTATTGTCACATAACCATAAATTATTGATTTTAGTACACCACGTGACAATACACGTAACGTATTGTATATTTTTCCTTCTGGAAGTGTGTCACGCGTTCGACAGTTTCAATGTACTATAATTAATTACAGGTTGCCCTTATAATATGTATTTTCACCGACAAAGGAAAGTTGTTTTTGCAATAGCATCCTCCATTACACGTGTGATGCGTTCATGCATGTTTTCCGTCCAGAAGTTTTCACGCAAATCAAATCTTATTCTATAATTAATGTATTAACACGCATGTTTCGTTTTTTTTTTTTTTTTTGAGGTTAATTTTATGCTCCCATTCGTATATAATTAATAAGACGCAACAACATCCATATAGATATCAATTGTGCTACAATTTTGATCATATCATAAGTAAACAATATGATCAAAGCATTAACACCCTAGAGTTAAGAATCAAAGAATCAAGTCAATACAATTTCTTAGAGTGCAGTCAAACACTCATCATGGATGCATGACTTACGACAATTTTTTTTTACCATGTCATATTGAATTGTTGTTTTTGGTGCATATATTTTTTTTAAAAACATTAATATAACATATTATTTTTAGTAAATGTGTGTGAGAGATGAAAAAGTGATTAAATGTGTTTAGAATGTTTTAAAAACATATTCTTGAAAAACATGGTCATACATTTTGGTATTCTCAAACTGGATTTCTTTATGTAATTTTAAAATTTTCACATCACTACTTAGGTTTTTAAATTTTGGGTTAACATTTGCTTCATTAATAATGGACGAGGGAAGCAAGTGTTCCTTATCAAATATATATTTTGACAACATGATTAGATCTTATTTTCAGAAAAAAGAGATTAACTACAACAGAAATATTTTCAGCAAAATGAAACAATAAGTTAAAGTAGGGTACCTACAAACATATTATTGCAAGAAAAGAGAGCCAAAGTTTATTAGATAAAGACCAGAGGGACCTCAGGGTCAATAGGGGTGTCAACGGGTCGGGTCCGGGCCGGAATTGAATGTCCCGGACAAAGACCCGTTTTTGTGTTGAGGTTCCGGACCCGGACCCGGGACCTGACGGGTCTTGCATTTGGTTTCCCGGATCCGGGTTCGTTCGGGTCCGGGTTCATTCGGGTCCGAGTCCGGGTTTTGAAAATATAAAATATTTTTATATATTTTATAATTATTATTTATTAAGTATTGAGTATTAGAATTGTAAAATACGTATGTATGTATATTATAATTATTATTTATTGAATATTATATATTAAAAATTTAAAATACGTATATATAATTTATAATTATTATATATATATACGGGTTCAGGTCAGGTTCGGGTCGGAACATGACATTCTGGATTCGACCCGTTTTTTATTAAGAAAAAACGGATCCAAGTCCGGATCCAAGTAAACGAAATTTTATTCCTTTTCAGACCCAAAAAAAATTAACGGGTTCGGATTGAATCTGGGTCTAGACCCGGACCGTTGACAGCCCTAAGGGTCAATAACCTCGAACTTAAAAAAAACTTATATTAGTAGAGTAGTGCTACCCCTGCCGTCCTCCCACACCAACCCACCGTCCACTTAAATATTACTATTATTAAATATTACTATTATTAGTTGATTCTCCCTTCATCACCAACCCCCGCACCTCCCTTCCCTCTTCTCCCTTCTCTGAATTCCAATACAACCGCATATATTGATCATTCTCCTCCTTTTGCTCCCAAAACAATCCTCTTTTTCTGATTCTTGAAGTCCTTTTACAGGCCTTCGAGAGCCAAGCCTTCGGGGTGGCATAATCTTGAAGCTTTATCAGATGGGTAGCGAAACAAAAGTGTATACTTTGGCTCAAGTCTCTGAGCACAACCACTCCAAGGACTGTTGGCTCATCATTGATGGCAAGGTATGCTACTCGGAACCCATGTTCATAAGTAGTGGAATTTTGCGGGTCTACGCTGATTGATGTTTATCAGTGTCTAGATCTGTCAAAGATTCGATCTTTATCGAATTTTGCATCATTTTTCTTTTATTTAAATTGATTTTTGGGATCTTTCAATTGATTCATTTAGCACGGTAAATTGTAGATTTTCTGTTTGTTCCTTGTTTGCTTTGCTCGCCTTATTGCATGCAATATGAGATTGTATAGATTTAAATTCCTTGTTTCGAAGTCCTACCATTGGTAATGCTATTTCTTTTTGAGGTGTATCTGCTAGATTTTGCTGAGGATTTGATTATCAGTTCATGATTGAAGCATTTGTAATCAGATCTTTTATGTTTCTGTGTCCTCTGTTGTTGTGTTGAGCTGGATCATGATTGCGTCGAGAGGGGTTGATACATCATACTTGATTTTTAATAGCTTTGGGTTGTTAATTTCACTTTTCTTGTCTTGATCTCACAAGGTTTTTGGAGCACTTATTTTTCTTTTTTTTTTGGGTTCCCTCAGTTTGAGTGTGAGATATTGGATTATGAAGTTATTATGAAAATACATTTTTTATTAATTGATAACATTTTAAAAGTACAGTAAAAATCACCTCAAGTATGGGAAATGAGTAGTCAGGTACAGGAAAACAGATTTTAAAAAACGGAACCTTTTTGATTATGTGCTATCATGTACCCTACATTCACGTCTAAGGTCTGATGCACATAGCCAGATTTTGCACATCTGCACACTGGATAAAACTGTAGAATGTGGTTATTCATGTTTGTACACAATTGTTCTACTAGTGCTAAGTAAGTGGAAATGCAGGTAAATGAACAAAAGTAACCATCAGAAAAAATCTTATATTGAGTTTTGAATATGTCTGCTTCTGTATACTTGCTCATGTATGCGCGCACCAGTAGATGCCTTGGCATGGTATGATGGGACCTTATTTTTTAGGTTACCTATAAAAGTTGTGTTTCTGTGGTGGGAAAAAGGTTGAACTATAAAACTGGAAGAGCTGCACCAGTTGGCAACTCTTTAGGTCTATCTCTTGTTATTTATCACGAAGTCTGCAACTAAAATATGGTCATTTCTTTTATGTATTTGTTTCCTAAATAATTGTTGGTTAGTTTTCAAATTTAGATGATCAATCAGTATTAAAGCTTCTTGTAAGGAAAAGCAAATGCTTTCTGCTGTTTTTCTGTTTGATGTTCCTATATAATTGTGGCCTTTCAATTGATTGTACTTATAATCTGATGTTGGAAAATAAACTAAATATACGTGCCAACTATAGCACAATGTTGCTGATTTTTATTCTTACTAACTCAGAAAAGAAGATTTCATTCAGAAAAAACTTTTACAAATGTTTTAATATGTCTAAAATGCCATCATCATTCAACAAATAAGTTCAGATTGTTCGTGCCAACTTCCATCATGTGCCTCCCTACCTTATAAATAAATGTTTGTGATAGATATCTGTATGTAAATGTTCCAAAGTTTCTCAAAATCACCGATTAAAAAGCAACATGATTAATTGAGGTCAAGGACAATTAGACAGCTTACTTGATTACTTATTGCTCTGTATATTTCAACATTTTCTCTAACGCAATAGTTGTATTTTCCCTGTTTTTATTGTGTTTCAACAGGTATATGATGTGACAAAATTCTTGGAAGACCACCCTGGGGGTGATGAGGTTTTGTTGTCTGCAACAGGTACAAAATCTTTTACTGCGTTGCCTGTATTACCTGTGTTGATTAAGTTGCTTGCAAGCATGCAAAATATTTTATAAGCATACTTGTTTGTTTTATTTTGCTTTGTATTTATGTATTTTACTTTCTCCAATAAATCCATGCTTGGTTATCTGAATTTGAAAATTTGATGACATTTGGACATTGATTACATGGGTGATATACATGGTGTACTATGAAAACTGTGCCCTGAGCTTTCTCATTCATGTGTATGATGTTTCCTTCTCTGCAGGGAAGGATGCAACCGATGACTTTGAGGATGTCGGCCACAGCACCAGTGCAAGAGCAATGATGGATGAATTATATGTTGGCGAGATTGATACATCAACCATCCCTTCCAAAACCAAGTACACACCGCCCAATCAGCCTCACTACAACCAGGACAAGACATCAGAGTTTGTCATCAAGCTCCTCCAGTTCTTGGTTCCTTTGATTATATTGGGTGTGGCAGTTGGCATCCGTTTCTATACCAAATCATCAGCTTGAAAGCTAATGTTGAAATTAAAACGTCATCCAGAATAAGATCTGATAGTGAGAGAATCCCTAAACCCCCTTTTTCATTTGATGACAAGCCATTCCACGGGGAGAGGATATAGGATGTTTCCTTCTGCGGAGTTGATTACACATTTGCTTTGCAGTTACTTTTGGAGATTTTATATTAGTTTCTTTGATATTGGGTTTGATCAGTTCCATTGAGCTTGGTGTTCTTTTTAACTTGGCTTAGGAAAGAGCTTCAATGAAGTCTAAATTTTTATATTACGTTTGAAATGCCATTAGGAAATCACTATGCAACACATAATTGCCCGGAACCATAGGCTATGTTTTGCATTGCCTCCTAAACAAAAATAGGATTAATCTTCTAATGCACGTGATCTTTAACGATAGTGGAAAATTAGACAAGACCCCCTAACAAATCAGTGGCAAACCTGTCGCATAAAGTTTATTGTCCTGTTACTGGGGGCCAAATTTTTGCTTGTTTGGATTCTTCATTTGCTCTGGTTAAACCAATGTTTTAAAAACCGGACCGGTGAATGAACCGAAAAGGGGAGGGGTTCAAAGTCGGACCGGTTGGACTGGTCCGACCGAGGTTCAATGATTTTTCTCTTTTTTTAATTTAATTTAATATATAATATAAAACAAATATTAGATATACACAACTCTGTTAAACTAGTCAACCCATTAATTAAATAAATTCAACTATATAAATTAATGAATTTATTATATTCAATTCACAAGTTAATGAATATATTTGGTAAAAATTTTATGAAATATTTTATGTCTGTAACAATTAAATTAACAAAGAAAATGACATTACAAGTATAAAAAATACAATAACAATAAAGTTTACCATTAAAGTATGTTATTATATTTTTAAATATTTTAAATTATAATTTTGAATATTCTAAATTATTAAATCATATTTGTTGCTTGCTTTCACATTCTTTACTTTTTTAATACCGTCAAGACTTATTTTTTAATATAAAATTCAAATTTATTTCTAATGCCAAAAAATATAATTTGTACATAGGGCTGTTCGAGTAAATGTAATTTTTTAAAATAAAAAATTTCTTTTGCCCTATTCTTTAACGTATGTTTGCATATCAAATGATTTTCAAATTTCAATTTGATTATCTAACTATTAGTTTAGATCTATTTAGTTTTTAAATTTTTAAATTTTTTACATTTTTTGTTACAACATCTAACAAGAGGTAATTTCTAATAATCTTGTACCAATCAAGAATTTCTTAAAAGAGCCTAAACTTTATTTAAAATCAGTTCTTAGACTTTAACTTCAGACATATTCTCTCTAAAATAAATTTTATTCTTGACGTATCGCACTATTGAGCAAGTCAATTTGACTTTGTACAACAGTCTTACAAATAAAACTAACAAGTAAATCTATTTGCTTATTAGCTCTTAATTTAATCAATTTTGTTTAATTTACACATTTTCTTTTAGTATGTCAAGAAAAGGTGGATATGTGATGCTATAATAATTGAAATGAATATATTGCATAGAAAAAATATGAATAATCTGAACTGATTTTTAATTTTTTTAATAAAAGAAATAACTTTCGATCCACTTACTTTCAAGATGTCATAGGTGCTTATTATTGAATAATGATTAACCATAATTAAAAATTTTACACAAATGCTTTACAAAAATACCAATTTAAATTTGTAATTAGGAGAATGTAGATAAAAGAACTAATCTTAATAGGAGAGATTTTGGTTAAAGCAAATCTAAGATTTCTTTAACATAATGAATTTGGATGCCAAGATAAAAAGGTAAGAATTAATTAATTTCATTAAACATGATTAAAAAAAAGAAACTAAAAAAAAGTAAGAATCAATTAAATTCAATAAATGTGATTAATGAAAATAAAGAAACTAAAAAAGTAAGAATAAGTTAATTTTATCAAAAGGAAATAAAGTAACTAAAAATGTAATAATTAATTTATTAGAAGATTAAAAGAAAACTAAAGAAAGAATAAATAAAATATTTGCAACACTAAAAACAACAACCTAGACATTGGCTTGATGGTTTCAATGTTGAAAGGCTTTGTGGGAGGTCTCAAGTTGAGACCTCCCACCAACACTACTTTCAACTTTTTGAAAAAAAGGCCAACATCAAAAAATCGCCGATTCGTCGGATCACCGATTCAATTCGGTTCGGCGGTTCAATCTGATTCTGAACGGTTCAATGAATCTACAGTAATTTTTATAGAATCGGACCGAAAGTATGGCTGGTTCCCGGTTTAACCGGCTGGTCCTGTCCGGTTTTAAAAACATTGGGTTAAACCTGAGCCTAATTTCCGTGTATGAACCAATTTTGACGGCTGGAATATTTGGGCTGCTGCAGTTTAGTGTACCTAATGATTAATTAGTGGCATGTGAGGAAGTTGAACATCTAAGCTTCTGGTTTGCTGGTCATTGGACCTCTATCAAAACAATTCATTCTTAAATACTACCAAGAGCACAGGGTTTACAGCATAAACAAGGGGTCGGTTAAATTACGAATCAGGAGGAGGTTGAATTACTACTATATTTCCCTCTTTAAAAACGTGCTAGACTTTTTAACAGGAGGGAATCATGTCATGCTTTGTCTGACAAAATTCGATCGACAAAGTAGGTTACAAAAGAAGTTAATGAGTCTCCGTTTGTGTAACACCAGGGTCCTTTTATTAGGGGTATTTTTGTAAATTGTCAATATAGAGTGCAAGAAAGATGATAAGTTAATAGTGGAGGGGCTTAGTTGTAATTTTAAGAAGTTATTAGTCTAAGTGATTTAGGGCTTTTTCCTTCTTTCTTCTTTCTTTTCATTTCAATTTCTTTATCTCTTTTCCTCAAGAACCACTATTCTTTATCCATCTTAATTGCTATCATTTTTTAAAGAGGGGAGTAGAAGTGAGGACTTGCAAGGACAAACAAGTGGTGAAGGATTAGGAAGGGTTGCCCAACTTCCAATTCAAGATATTTCTTCTATCCCCCTCTTAGATATTTGAATTAGAAGTAGAAAGTACGCATTAAGTGTTTAGCTAAGAAGATTTGAGGCTTTATGTCCTAATGATTGTGTATAAATGGTGATTGTGGTGTGAGAGTGGATAAGTGTTAGATGGGTATGTTTTAATGCTTGATGCTTGATGAATCATTAGAGGAATATATGTTTGGATAGTTGAAATGCGATGTATATTTGGTTTCTTATGTTTTTTGAAGTTATTTTGGGTGTTTAATTGGTGTTGAATGGAGTTGGAAAGTTAGATTTGGTTTTGGGGTTGTGCAGGGTAAAGATCGTGCTTTTCTGGGCTCATCTGCGGTGTTACTCTCGCTGCGGATGAGACCGCGGCTCGGAGGAAGTAACCCTCTGGCCCCATCTACGGCGTGAGCCGCATCGTGGATGGGTTACCTTCATCCTTTGACCTGAGCCACGATACCAACCGCACCTCGGCTGGAATCGCGGTTGGTCACTATTGGTGAGTCGGCGTGTCACAGGCCGTCTTAATGCTATGACCTGCCACCTGTTGAAGCCGATCGAGTTCGTCACTTAAGACAGCATGTCGTTGCCGTTCGTGCCCGTGCGCACGTTTTGTCCGCATCTAGAGTCATGCGGCCGTTACCTGGCACGTTTATGATGCCGCCCTTGTGCCCTATCGCACCCGTGCGTTCCATGCTTATCGCATTCGTGTTGTAACCGGTACGACCCGTCGCACTCATGTCGCAACTGCATGCCCCGCACAGTGTTTGCCATTGCTGATTAGGACTCACGGAAGGATGAAGTCGTGCACTAGGCACCACCAGCGCCCGGGACCCGTGGGACCGCCAGTCTCGGATCAGTGCGAAACTCACTCAGGATGAAGAACATAGCACTAGAAGTATAATGATGTAATATTAGGTGTTAGTTCATCCTGTACTTGTAAATAGCTTAGTTTTTGTATTTTTCCTGTTGTAGAGAAAAACAGTGTCTACTCCTGTTACTTAGGATTTTTTAGCCAGGATTACTATAGCGGGTGATAAGAAGTTGGACACGAGAACGGTTGTAAAGCAAACTTGTATTCTTTGCAATTATTGAATGAAATTTCATTTGCTATTTCACCACTGTGCCTTTAAAGTTTATATATGCATTAATTTGCTATATTTGAGATTGCGACACACAGTTAGTTGAATAGGCGGAAGTAGCGTGTGGAGCGTTACTTGCCACACGACTCGTTACGTCCAGATACAAACGAACGATCGGTGACACGACGGCTGGTACCGCGGTTGGTCACTATTGGTGAGCCACGGTTGACGCCGCAGGTCACCACAGTTTTTCTCTTTTTCACTTCGTTTTACGTGTTAAGTTAGATGTAAGTCTTAGTTTTACTTTCTTGATAGAATTAATGAATTGATTGAGTTTTGTTTTGTATTTTAGGCGAAGACACCAACTGTTCGTTCTCCGATTATCTTAGTTAACTCGGATCAAGGTAAGTGGGGTTTATACTCTCTGATCTTTTGAAAATGAGTTTTATGAATGATAAATGTTTTGAGTTGATTATTTATGGTATAAATGTATGGCTTAAGTGTGGTTAATTGCAATTGTTATAAAAGTGATAATATGGCTTACATGAACGAATAATTTAATGAATAAATTGATTGAATTCTTGAATGTGGTATACTTTTGATAGGACTAGTTCTTTATTTGTATTATTGATGTTTTTGGGGCCGTACTAATCGGTTAAAGTTAGTTTTGGGACCGCACCAACCGGTAAAAGTTAATTTTGGGACCGTGTTAATTGGTAATAGTTAACAACTGGATATTTAGGGTCAATCGGAACCATTTGATAGAACTCATTGGTTTGTTTATAGAAATGTATGCTTTTGACGAAAATATGCTATTAGTCATGTTATCTTCGCATTTGATTTCGATAATGACTTTGTTTATGAAATGTATGTATGTAAGTAACACTTTTAAGTTGCAGGAAGTACTTATACAACTTACTGAGTGATTTATTTCGCTCACCCCATTAATTGTTATATACAGAGGATGATGATTTTGTAGAAGAAGATTGGATTGACTCGTGGTACTAGTTTCGGGGGATAGGATGTGATACAAAATAATGATTCTATATTGTTTCTTTTGTATAGATTTTTCCACTTAGAAGTATTTTGTGATCTTAGTAGAAGTGTGCAGGATGAACTTTTTATTTTGTTTAGGATTATCTTTGTAATGTATCACATATCTTTGTATTTGAGTCAAGTTCAATGAAATGGTTGTTGTGAGTAGTTTATATTTTGTTTTGCTAGCGTTATATCATAGCGTAGTTTTGGCATGACAAGTGTTATACTCCGGACAAGGAGTGTCACAGATTGTCACTGATTTTTAGGCGTTTCCATCTTGTTCTATTGCGTAAGTGTGCTCTACGTTGTAAAAATTTGGTCTGAGCATATTTTTAACAGCCTCGCCTCTGAGAACACGAACAGTTTATTCCTTCAAAGTTGGAATAAATATATACAACAAATCTGCGCATTTTGACTTTGACCATCATGCCTGCTCGTCAGTTTCATCACTCTTCCTTTTTCCTGTGAATCCTAATAAAAGTTTATTTTCAACTAAATTCATGTAAAGTAATAAAGATCACAGCCATTGCTAAACTTGGGCTTCTGAGGAAACAATGTATGTGGCTTGTGGCTATTTTCTCGTACTTCCAAAGTTAACTTTTATGCTAACCTGATTGAGCAGATCACAGCCAGGATTCTTACAAACTTGTCCTTTAGTCCACATTTGTTATGTCCAATTTGGTCTGATATAATCTACAAAGACTTCTGTAATTGTTTTTTGGTACTATTTTCCGCGTTTGGCCTTAAACACCATCAAAGGGTTACGTGGAAGCACTTCAAGAGGATAGAAATAAAAGAAATCATATAGATGATATCGAGATTCCAGTGAGCTTGGCTAGTTGTCAGCTTTTGAGTCCATCTAAATCTATGGGCAAGATGTCAAGAAGAGATAAGAACAAGGTGCTTGGCAATTTCCATTTTGCCTGTTGGATATAGATATTACTTCAGAATATGTAAAAATAAGACAAAGTCCATGCAATTTTGATTTTAATCCTTATTAACCTCGTTATTTAAACACGTCATCCAATGATGAGAATTTCTTAGAACAATGAGGTCCCGTCTTCCAAAGATGCCATCTTCGACTTTGCCGTCATAATTTTGTCATCAAGTGTATCCAGGAGACAATTATAAGAAAGATTAGCAGCATCATGCTCCCTTCCCGTTGGTAATACCTCGTAATTCTGAAAAACGAGGAAGAACTAAAAATGGGAGTTTCAACAAGAGAGAAGGGTGTGTTAAAGTTGGTGCATCCAGGCAGGCATGTGGAGGTTCACAAGGAACCTATAACTGCAGCTGAGATAATGAGCAAGTACCCCAGGCACTGCATTGCACGGCCTGATGTTTTCAAGTTTCCATATATTGTTGTTCGACCTGAATCTGTTTTTACTTCCCGGAAAAGTATTCTATCTTGTCCCCATTCACACACTTTACAATCTGCTGAAGGCTAGAGATCAAGGAAACCAACCTTCTTTACAAGAAAACCAGCCTCCACAGAATCATGATCGTCGTGGTAATACCAAGCGAAATGCACCAATCAAGTGCTGGGGAGGAATTAATCCTAAACACCAACAACATGACCGAGGCCTACGGAGAAGATCACGGAGTATGCTTCACGACAGGACAAACAGACATGACCAAGATTCTGAAAACTACCAAAGCGACACATCCTATGTTGATGCATGGACACAAATTAGTGATAAGATAAGAAAAGCCTCCCGCAAGTCTTATCTGGCATCTCCAGCTGATTCGTCATTTGATAGTTGTAGAACTTTCTGTAGACATAATTCAACCTCAACCTTGCCTGTGGTCAGGAGTCGATATGATGTCTCTTCAGTGTTCCCCAAAGTCAGGAATGGTGGCATGCAGACTAAAAGTTCGGGAGACCTTGGTAAACTGAAATCTTGTTTCAGGAAGCAGGACAGCCAACGAAAGTTTCTCAAGCTTAAGGTGACTTTTGCATCGCCAGTTATTATTCCAAGGAGTCCAGGAGAATTGTCCAGTCCTGAACAGACAATGTGGCCTTGCAAGCGTTACAACTTAAGGCTTTAAACTTCAACCTTGTCTCCCTGTTGTTTATCAATTATAGAAGATGCCATTTTCCCTAATAAAACACCGTTTAAAAGTTTGTAACCATGGAATCCTGAGTAATCTTCAAGGAAAATTAGTGGTCAAATTGTGGGGCACTGCCATACATTGTTTCCAGTTTACTTCTGTGTGCCTCAAATAGTTACGGGTACTATCACGGCTTACCAATTGCTTCATTTTTGTTTCCTGAAAGAAAATAGATGTGGGAGATTGGAGTCGCTTTCTCTTTTTTGGCTACACTTTAAAGGTTATTCGAAAAAATGAAGGGCTTCTGAAGTCGTTGAAGTGAATATGAAAAAATCAAAGTTTCAAAATGAAAATCCTCAAATAATAATTAAAAGAAAAGAGTAGTTCAATCAATGCCGCATTTAACAGGAGCTTTTGAATACGTATAGATGAATAGTAGGGTAAGGAAATGTAATTGGTATGTTTCTGCTGTTGGGTTCAGAAGAAGATCACCACGTATAATGTGAATGTGTAGCTGATGAACCAATTCTGAAGGGAAAAGGCAAAATGACCAAAATATTTTCTTGAACATGGTAAAACACCATATCAGTCAAATAACAGCAAAGGAGGGGAACTTAATGCATTTACATCAGAAAATCTTCCAAAGATCATACGGAAGTCGAAACTCCTTTGAATAACCCCTAATGACTTTATAACAAACTCCCCTTTTTTGTTAATCCCACAGCTCAATAGCTCATATACAAGGTCAGGAAAAAGAGAAAAAGAAGATAACTCAAAATTTGAGAAACATGCTTGACCAATAAGAGAATAGAAGCACAAAAATGAAGAGTCAAAAGAGAAAAGGGACAATAATTTACCTAATATGGGCTTTTCACATTCTGTCGGTTAGCTTGGAGTCAGTTCTTTGTGACTGTTTGGATGGAGAACTCGATTCCTTTGAGGAACTATGGCCAAAGAAGTTCAGTTTGCCCATCTTCCTTGAAAAGGAACTCATGAATTTGCGAGAATTAGATCTTTCCATACTCTTCTTCATGCAAACATGTTCTTTCTCCAAATCATTTAATCTCATCCGCAACCTTGCTAATTCAAGTTTTAGTTCCCTGTTCTCTCGCCTCAGTGAGGCATAGTTGTCCCGAGGAGACATTGCAGCACTGAGAGCTCCGCTGCTAATCCTCCATGATTGGTGCATTGGCTTGCGGTCCTCATCAGGATATGAGCAGAATAATGCACTACGCAGTCTTAACTGCTCAAAATAAAGCACTTGAACAATTGATTGGATGGGAAGGCGTTCATTTTGTGCAGCATGGGCACCAGCTTCTTGTGAGAGTTTTTGAAAATCAATAAGTTTGCAGAGCTTCCTCCTGTCCGGATCTGATAAACCCTGATGGGCCTGAAGTATGGAAACATAGGCTGTTAGACAAATAAGCTGACTATCGAAGCAACCAAATCAAGTGTAACCAAGAACCATTAAATTTGAATGCTTTATGTGAGAACAGATAAAGCACTTGGCCACCTTAAGACTTCCTAGTTCAATGATTCAGTAGAAGTAGATTACAGGCCAAAGTACCTAGACAAAGAGCCACAGTCAGAAGAAAATTTTCATTTCTCATTGCTACATGCAGATAGTAATTTCTCTATTCTATGCATTTTGTCCCCTTTTCATTAATTATCTTCAACACATTCTCAAAATCAGCATCCACTAATACCATGCATGAGCAAAATAATTTACCACGAAAGGAAGGCAGTGCTTACTTTGAGGTAAACATCGATTGCTCGATACAATCCGTCGTGAATGGTACGTGCATGTGCCGGTAAAGATTCTGCAATGGCTATAAACTTGTTGAGTTTGAGATTTGCGTCAGGTGCAATTTCAGCTAGGTAATTGTCCACTAATTTTGAGACCTTAAACAATGCACTTTGGGAGGGGGAAGGAGGACTATCAGAATCAAATACCGAGGCATCTTCCATATCTTCCTCACTATCATCTTGCTGAGAAAAATTCACCAAGATTCTGTGCACTGTATCAACATCAAATAGTGTATCACTGGCATGGCGGAAGGAGGGAATTAAAAGATCATCTAGAGTTGCTATGTCTAATTGAGATCCTATTCGCCTCTCAAGGTCTAGCCTGCAAGCTATACTGCAATCAAGCATCACGGCACTTCGCAACAACCCGAAAAGGAAGCTTATGGGAACAGCAAATTTCTCAACAGGAAGAAGGTTAACAATTGCCTCAACCACAAGTATTTCATGCCCATTTGAACCAGAAACCAAGTCGACTTTTGCCTGATTAGATGGATTCCATAAGCTACATTTCTTGGTCAACTCCTTTTGAGCATAGTTTACAAGTGATGCTCCAATGCTCTCAGGTCGAACCCCACGACATTTCATTGTTGTTATAACTCTTTGATACATGTCAATCCGAAGAACTGAAAGATCTTCTATCCACCAGTCTCCTTCGCACTTGGCCTGCCGGCTCATGTGAAGTCTTCCAGAGCTACTGTATTCCAAACGTGAGAAACTTGAAGCAATTTGTTCCACACAAGCTTTTGAGGCTATTGCATCAATGCATCGACTTACAATTTTCAACTCATCAGCTAGAGGAAGCAAGTTTTCACATTGTTGCAGGACTTCAACACACATTTCAAGATTCTTGCAGACAATACTCTCGAGATATTCTTCAGCTCTTGTACCAAGATTATTCTTGGAAAATTCCTCAGTCATTTCAAGGTAATCAGAGACACAACAAAGTTGGGCAACATTTGCAGCAGTAATCTCAAAATTGATGCCATAGCAGAATTTGGCAGCCAGATCAAATGACTCCGAACCGCCTGGCAGACTAATAAGCTCAACACGTGATAAATCAGAATCCCGGTGTTCTGCTACTAATTTCCGGATTCGCCCACTTCGTGAGACCAGGGAAACTGCATGAAACTAGAGGCATAAGGAACTTACGTTGAATCATGGGATTCTGAATTCCTCGAATGCATTTATAAACACGGTTCAGAGACACATTTCAACTGTTTTGATTGTCGCATTTGCTGCATGCCTTATGTTAACATCAAGCTCACTACACCATGATCAAAGATGAAATACGAGTAAAATTTGAAATGCATAACTTTGACTTAGAGGACACTAACTAAAGCATTTGGTTCGGTAGAAGTGGTCAAAGGAATATTGTTCACTAAATATAAGATTGTTAAGTATTTTCTTGGTATAATAATTAAGACCGTCTTTCATATCCTTGAAGTCTAGTTATATATTAATTAATTAAAAAAAACACTCAAATAGGATGACATCCTCCTACACAGAGAGGAGAGTGGTTCCCATTTTCTTATAACCAAGAAAACAGTGATCTGCTATTCTGCTTCCTAATGCCAATCATTCTTCTTATTTCAGTACATTGAAGACGTATCTATTGACATCAACAAAAGAGTTTGAACAACATATTTCCAAGAATTTGTCACAATTATCAAGGAATTAGAAACATTAATGGGATGCAGAACCTTGCCTTGTGTAACAAAATGTCCCACCATCTACTTCTATCGTTATGTCACTTGGAACGTCTCGAAATACCCTGCAAGAGACATGGGACATTGTTGATCGCCATTCAAAATACCCAAAATTGTGACACTAATCAACATGTAACTAGGAAAACACTCTTTCTTTTCTCTTAATGATTATCAATTGCCGGTAAAGAAAAAGTGAAAAGCAATGAAGTTTTGAAAACTAGAACAAACTCCCGTCCCTTCACTATAATTCCATAAATAAAACATATATAAAGGAACTAAAACTTATTAATATATAAAGAAACTGAAACTTACTAAATTTTGTACTACTGAGTTAGAATCTTTAAGAGAAACACCAAACAATGAAGAGCTAAAGAAAATAAAAAGTACACCGGCTGTGAAGGCAGCATCTGATAAAAAAGTAGCTACATAAAGAAAGAAGCAGGGGATATTAGACAAACCATTCACTGCAACGCTGCTGCCGGGAACATTTGGCCAGTGGCAGCTGCTGGTGGTGCTTTTCCATTGCCAGAGAGTGACCAACCAAGAGGAGAAAGAAAAATATGGAAAATTGAGAAACAATAAACTACTAAAAATAAAAGAAAGTGGGGTTAAAGAAGCTAAGAGGTGGTGGAGATGTTGGTGTTGGTAGCGTCTTTTTGGCCATTTTTGTCAACAGTTAGCATTCAAAAATCATGCTACTAGATTGCAATCCTCCAAAGTAATGGCCCTCTATTGTGGGTCATGCCCACAAATGATAAAAAAGATTAGAGTGTGTTTAAGTGAAATCTTTGGGAGATTTTTCTTTTAGCAAAATAACAATGTAGTATTTTTTTTAGATGATTGTGTTTGAGACAAAAAGTAATTGAAAAATATGTTTAAAAAATATTTTTCGAAAAAAATATCAACTGAACAAAGGCTAATTTGTTATACAAATCTTAAAAATAAATTGAAAAATACAAAAGGGATTCAGTAATTCTCAGTCAATGAGTAGCGTGAAGATTGTTGTTTTGTTTTATATATAGTAGTTTAACAGTTCTTCGTCTATTAAGGATAAAAAAGGCCAAAAAAAAGGAATTGTTTAACATTTGCAGCAATTTACCTTTGTTTTCATTCGTGACAGAAGTCAAGAATACGACAAAGCAAGGAAAAAGTAGTACAAAAGCGGGAAAAAAAGGCCGTTATTCTGTTTTTTGACATACTTCACTCCTTGTCCGGTTGTCTCCCAAACTAATCATGCAAGTTCTTGTTAAAATGGTCTTATCTTACCAGTAAATAAATAAATAAATAAAAAGAATATATTGTTTCTTTTCTTTGTTCAGATACTTTATGGACTTTTTTGGTTTGTTGTTTATAAACACTTCATGGATTTTGCACTTTTTCCATTAATTTTCATGGATTCTGCCTTGTTTCTTGTTTACGTACTTTTTACGTTCATGTTCCTGCATATGGACAAGATTACGCCGTACTATTTTCTTCAAAGAACATGAGTTCAAAGATTGCAAAAATTATATTCATCATTCTTTTCAAAGGCAAGATCCAAGATTTATCCTCTTCCTCAGTGCCGGATCCCTCAAGATTTGAAGTAGGACATTTTTTTAAGATATGGATGTTTTTAAAACGTTTCGCAAAAGAAGAAGCCCTTGGCAGTTAAGTAATATACTGTTTTGTCCATATAAATATTGTACATAGTATTCATTACTCAACCACAAACACCAGATGGCACGAAAGGCTCTTTTCTGGATCCAGATGATCATGTACTGTTCACCAGCAAACGAGACAAGACACGATATGATGGTAGGGTGGGAATGGTGATCAAGAATCCTTTATATACTTGAAGTTCCCAATTGACCTGCTGATAATATTAAAACTACGAAGGCTAACAAAACTTTCTGTCAAAAACAGTCCAGATTAAGCTGAAATATTGTTGTGATGCAAAGTGTTGGAGTAAAAGTGTAATTCCATATCTCCCTTTTCTTTGTAATTCCAATCACTTTCCATGGTGGGGAAAAGAAAGCACAGAAATTTTCAAAAAGATGAAAGCATGAAGAGGGAGAGTGATGGTGCCCAATTTGGGCGAGACTTTTTTAATAGCAGCATATGATTAACCACACACCCCCCATGGCCCCTTGCCGGTCAGGTTGGCTCATACTCCAAATGGGGTCCATCTGTTCCAATTCCATAATTATGATATGAAGGTTATAATTTTCCTACATGATGATAACTATTGGTATATTATGATGATTTGATCCACCACTGTTCCTTTTATGCAAGTGAGAACAAAAAGATTTTATGAACCCAAGTCAAATTCCCCAGTCAATGGCATCCCATAATTTGCAGACATCCATGCAGAAATACTGGTGCATAGCCCCGACAGCAAATTGACACATAGCCAAACAATCCCTTCATTCCCTTGCTTCTTTTCAAAATATCTTTTTGGAAACAAGGTAAATATTCCATTATTCGTGCAAAAAAACTAGCTTGTTAGAATTGTATTCCTTATCTTTTCTTTTTTGTTTTAAACCGATAATTTCCAAACTTAAAGCACTGTAGGCCAGTCAATCATTTTCGCGCATGGAAAGATCCACTTTATAGAAGTAAGAATTGAAGGGAACAATATCATTCAGAGGCATATTGTTTGCGGTGTGCCTCAATAATCCCGCTTGCAACCATATACATGTATATGGATGAAGATTTGTGTACACAAGCCATATTTTTACTCTCAGTTGTATCTTAATAGTTACTTCCTTTCTATCTTACATTTTTATATGCTAGTGATTTTTTTTTAATCTTTTATCTCAAAATACGTAACAACTAACACCTTCCTTAATTTCGAACCCTTAGCATTTTGAAATATCAAAACAGAAAAGAATTTGAAGTTAACATGATTTGTCCACGACTGGATTTTAATAAAACCAGTGAAAAGACTATACTAAACATTAAAAACCAGTGAAAAAACTACACCAAACTAATAACTAAGTGGAAATGAATGCAAATTTGCCTTCTAATTAGTATGTCAATCAATGAAAAGAATAAAATGAATGAATGAATGAATGGATATTGGTGATCTGGACAAACCAGTGACACTACTTGCGTAACTATCTGAAAACAATATTCGAACTGCTCAATCATACAAGGCATAATCGACATCTTACATTCTACACTAATACTTTTGAGAACGTTTTCCTCCACAATTTTCAGCAAGTAGCTAGCAACTACTTTATTTTATCTGCTTTTAAGTTTCTGTACCAAACAACCTATTTGCACGCGGAAGAGTGTTTGTTTTCGAGTGATGGAATGTAAAGGTATCCTATGATATGTACTAATTAATGTATTAATTACCCGTGTTTGAGGGCCTTTGAGTTTGCCTCCAGCCTTTTCCGAAAACCCAAAAAAAAAAAAAAACTTTTTTCTTTCTACTGGTGACTTTGTCACGAGGCATGATTGAAGTTGTCTGTGGAGCCATCATCATTATTTTCTTGTCTCGATTTAACCCTTTCATTTGTTCCACCTTTTTTCCCCCTTGTTTTGTTATATATAAAAAGGTTTTTACCAGGTTCAGCTTAGGCAAAAGGAATGCTTTTAGGTTGTTCATCGTTCTGGGTAACCTATTAAGAAAAGGTTTGGCGAGATATGATTGTCTTTTCCCTTTTTAGCTATTGGCTTTCACTTGATAGCAGACGGATGGATGAAGTTTTGTTATTTCTGACCTAGTTTCTGTCCTATATATTGTAGTAAAGCTTAGTAACATGGGAGTTGTAACTTAAATTATGCATTGATTAGCGAAAGGTTTATTGCTAAAGTACTCATTTTTTTCGGTTCAAATGAAACTTTATACTTTACAAGCAAGGAGAAAGCGGAAGAGAGGCTGATGGTGACTCAATGGTATTCGCGGTTACCTCCCTGGTCGTGGGCCTCGGGGTCTTTCTGGTTAGTACACACGACCAGAAGTGATTTGGGTTGTACCCAAATGACTAGAGCAAGTTGGACCAAAGACCAACCACAGGCTGCTGGACTAATAGAAGAATTAACGGAAAAGCTCCTTAATTTAGTAACGGGCCT